>CAUYRH010123274.1:0-10958 GCA_963574655.1 Perodicticus potto
CCACTCACAAGTTCTCCTGGCTCCTGAAATATGAGCAACCCCACCCCAGCTCATCTAAGCCCACCAAGATAGTTGTGCTTAATCTTCACAGGTGTCCAATTTGAGACAACTGGCTTTCATGGGTATAACTGAAGAATAAAAGCAATTTTGGCTGTTTTGCAGGACAAAACAGTAGAATTTAATCTTCAAACCTGATAGATTGAGAAGCGTTTCTGTCAATATAAAAGATTTTGTCTGTGGCATTAAAGTAGCCAAGGCCAGCTCCTCGGCTGTACTTCCAGCTCATGGCCCGGTAGTAGTCCCGCTGCAGGTTCTGCTGCAGAGTGTCAGCTGCCTTCTTGTTGAGGGCCATGTTGGGCCTTCCAGCCATGCTAGGGGGCCGGCTGAATGAAGGGGACAGATTTTTAAAGCCACCCATAAGTTTGAGAAATTTCAGTTTCTGTTCCTCATTTTCAAAACCAGCAGTATCCCATTGGCCAAACTGGGTTCCCTGTGGTAAGAGAGGAAAGGAGGTTATTTTCCTTAACTCCAAAGCCCTTTCCTTCCCCTGACCCCAACCTCACCAGGGAGGACCCAGCTGGTTAAACACCTGCTATATCCCAGAAACAGTGCTAACATGAAAGCTCAATAGTGATAATTTTATTCATCCTAGCAAAAGCCCTGTGAGGAATACTATTGTTATTCCCAATTTAGAGATGAGGAAAAAAGAGGTTTGCAGCTTAACTAGAGACACAAACCCAGTGGAATTCCCACTTAGGTTTAGTCAACACCTGAGGCCACGTGGGCATGCACAGCTGCCTTTCTTCCCTATTCCTTCTTCCTACTCATGCCAACTGCTCAGGGCACCTCACCTCAACGCAGCCACAGTACACCTCACCTCACCCACAACACACCTCACCTCACTCACACCTTATCTCACTACACAGCACACCTCACCTCACTCACACCTCGCCTCACTACACAGCACACCTCTCTCACAGCAAACCTCACCTCATTCACACCTCATTTCACTACATAGCACACCTCACCCACAGCACACCTCACCTCACTATATAGCGTACCTCACCCATACCTTGCCTCACTCACAGCACACCTCATCCACAGCACACCTCACCTCACTACATAGAATGCCTCACCGCACTCACACCTCATCTCACTACATAGCACACCTCACCTCACCCACAGCACACCTTACCTCACCCAGAGCACACCTCACCTCACTCACAGCACACTTCACCTCACCCACTGCACCTCACCTCCCTCACACCTCATCTCACTACACAGCAAACCTTGCCTCACCCCACCTCATCCACACCACATCCCACTTCACGCCTCACCTCTCCCATAGCACACCTCACGTCCCAACTCCCACAATAGCACATGGCTGTTCATCTGTCAGCCTAACATTTTGGCCAGCTGGGTAGAAACCTGAAATGCATTTCTCTTCTCTGCACTGCATTTTATAGCAGGCAAGGGTGAAGGTACACCAAGGTGAAAGGTTACATAGCCAAGTCAGAGGCTAAGCCAAGACCAGGAACTCGGGATCTCAATTCCAACGAGAGCCCTCTACCACCCATGAATCTCCATGTACAAGAAAATGCAAGAGAGCCCCTCAAGCCCCTTCCTTCCCACATCTGTGGAGAAGCAAGAAACCCAGCTCCCCAAGAAGACATGACTTTGAAGTTATACAAACCCAGGGAGAAACCCCACCTGGGTGACCCTGGTTAAGTCACCTAATCACTCTGAGACTCTATGTCAGTGGTTCTCAACCTTCCTAATGCCACAACCCTTTAATACAGTTCCTGTGGGTCGCGGCCTATAGGTTGAGAACCGTTGCTCTATGCCATCTACTAAGGAGGGAGTGTATCATCCCCTCACAGGGCTTTAGTGAGGCTGAAGTCAGATTTATTTCTTTTTTTTGAGACAGAGTCTCACTTTGTTGCCCTTGGTAAAGTGCTGTGGTATCACAGCTCAGAACAACCTCAAACTCTTGGGCTCAAGTGATTCTCTTACCTCAGCCTCCCAAGTAGCTGGGACCACAGGCGCTCACCACAACGCCCGGCCATTTTTTTTTTTTTTTTTTGGTTGTAGTTGTCATCGTTGTTGAGCAGGCCCAGGATGGGCTTGAACCCTCCACCTTTGATGTATGTGGCTGGCACCCCACTCACTGAGCTACGGGCACCGAGCCCTGAAGTCAGATTTTTATACCAAAACTCCAGAGCACAATGCTTGGCATGTTTTAAGTCCTCAATAACTGGCATTCTTCTCACCTGTCCCCAACCAGACTGCTGACCTCCTGGGAACTTTCCGCCTAACAAACCAAATGCCAGCCTAGCACTTACTTCTAGGTCAGCTTTGGGAGAATAAAAAAAACTAGTTGTCAGTACAGCTGCTCTGTGGTGACACATTTCTCCCAGCTACATGGCAGCCCAGACACAGGATTAATTACAGCTTCCCTGACCTGACCTGCAATTTTCAGAGCAAGGCATCAGTAACAGTTTCACTCTGGGTCTGAGGAAGGCTGCTGTCCTGCTGCCCAGCAGAGGGGCCCGCGGCCAGTGTTCAAGCGGCCCTAGGTTCTACAGATCCCAGCTGTTGTGCTCCAGGATCACTCTCTTGCCATCAGGTCCTTTCAGTGAGAACCACTGGGGCCAGTGGCTCCCAGTCACACTACCCTGCTCCCTGCTTTCCTTGCTCCATCAAG
Organism: Perodicticus potto; assembly: GCA_963574655.1. Taxonomy (NCBI): domain Eukaryota; kingdom Metazoa; phylum Chordata; class Mammalia; order Primates; family Lorisidae; genus Perodicticus; species Perodicticus potto. The sequence goes on from CAUYRH010123274.1 coordinate 2,705, forward strand.
GTGTCCTACCAGTTCTGCTCAGCTCAACAGGATGGTTAGGAAGGAGAGGCCAGAGACAAGAAACATGACAAAGTCCCACTGCAGAACCCAGCGGCCTGCAGTGTCTAAGCTCAGAGCCTGAGAGGCCTGCCACCATCACCACCCCACCCCACCACCCTTGCCTCCTGCTGCAGTTCCCAGCAGCTCTCTGAGGGCATCGTCCACTGTTGGCAAGAACTTGCTGTAACAAGTTCTCAGCAGTCCATCCATGAACACCCCACCTGTCCAGGACTGGAGAGAAAGGTTTAGGTGACTTATCTGGCCTGGCCAGCTCTTCAGGAGAAAGGCAAACGCCCCCTTCAGAAGGAAGGAAATAAGTTCAGGACAAACTGCTATAGACGAGGCTGGATAGACTTGGTTCCCCAACCTCGTGCTGTGAGGAAGGACAGAGATACCCAGCACGCCCATCCCACCCCCAACAGGGCCTTACCATCCAACTCACCGTCCACTTCCTGGTTTCAGACGCTTCCGTTTCGCCGACTCACGATCAATCTCTTCTTGCAAGGCCTTTCGCCTCACCTGAGCAAGGATGAAAGAAGAGGGAAATGAGACAGAGATAACTCTTTTGAGCTTCAAACCCTAGAGCCTAGACAGATATGGAGCTGGAGGTCTGAATTTTACTTTGCTACAGCGATGGGGGCAGCTTACATCTAAAGCATTCCAAGCATCTCAAGAGCTGCTGCAGTCCACTGGCCTACAATGAGCAGTCTCATTGATGCTGTTCGGCCAGGGTTTTTCTTGAGAATGAATCTTCCTAGTAAGTGAAGCTTGAAGCTTATCTTACCTTTAGAACATTTTTCTGTGTAATAGCAATTTGGGGTGGAAACTTTCCAAAAACACAATGCCAAACCCCTGACTTCTTGGGCAGAGGATACTATAGTGAACATTTATGAAAAGAGCATTGATTTCTAGAAAGAAGATAGACTGTAGAGTCAGGCAGAAGCTAGTCTGAATCCCAGTACTGCCATTACCTAGCTGTGTGGCCACAGGTCCCTTAACCTTTCAGTCGTTGGTCTATTTATCTACAAAAGACTGGAAATGTCAGCTATTCTGAAGAGTAAATGGGGAAAACACAAATATCTATGTAGAGAACCTAGGAGAGCACCAGGCACACAGTAGGTTTGTCTTAGAAACAGTTGCTGGTGCGCCCCAGGGCCGCCACTGGAGCACCAATGAGCTTACTGCTCTATATAGAAGATTCCATCCCAAGGAAGAATTCAAGTGTAACTTTGCTTTCCCCAATTTGTGGCTCTTCCCTCTTCTAATATGTCACGGCTGCAAAATGAGATGATCATTTATAGTTTAAAACTACATAAAACACAAGTCAAAGAAAAAGCTCTAGGGATGAGAGAGAAAATGAAGGTTCACCACTCTAGTGCAATCACGCTACGGATGTGGATGTGGAATGACAGTAACAAGTGTGTATTTGCCAAAATGGAGAGCAGTTCGCAAATTAAATGATAAAAGCATAAATAGCACGATTCAGTATTGTTTGAAAACTGCATGTCTATATAGTCACAAGGGAAAAAATCTGGAAGGACATAACAAAGATTTAACAGATTATGATTATGCAGTAGGATTTCAAATATTTTCTTCTCCCAAAACATGTTGTTTTGTCCATTTTTTAAAAATAATGAATTTTTACTATTTATGAGAAAAATATGCCAAATCCCTAGGAATTTTCTTAAATATTTAACGGGCTCAAATAATTACAAAGCAAAGGGGTGTTGACCGCTCAGGGGTCAAGGATCTTGCAGTATCCTCAGGACTAAAGATACCTGGAAAAGGAGCCCAGGGAAAGGTCTGGGGCCTGGATGATCAGGGGTCTATTACTACCATCTCCACATGGCCACCCAGCCCCATTACAGCAGCTCCAGGAGCTTTGGCCCCAGCCTTGTCCTGGTGAGCCAAGCACCACTCTGACCTGTAAGAAGGCTTGGTGAGCTCCCATCTCTTAGGCGCAAAGCCCGAGCAGGGGTCTATCAACGATCCTTTTGGACTCACTGAGGTCCCCTCTGGGTCTGAGCTTGAGGAGTGCTCCCCAATACCCCAAATCAAGTCTGGTACTTCCTCATCTCTGGTAGGTCTCCCTTCTCCCAGTCAGCTCACTTCTAAGTATTCCCTCCATTTCTCCTTTGCTCCAGGGCGACAACACAGGACCATCTATGTCCTACTCTCACCTTATGGATTCTCTCGAGGCACTGATCCAGTGCTCAGCCTATTCCTTGCATGAAGATGGCAGTCAGGGAGTCAGCTGTCATTTATTAAACACAGATATGAAGCCACCCCTGCTGAGTGGCCTACAAACACAACCTCATTGGTCTTCACAGCAATCTGCGATGGCCACTGCTGTCATGTTCCCTCCTTCACAGAGGAGAAAACTGAGGCTGTGCCTGTCCAGGTCCCCTGGTCAGTAATGGTCCAACACCAGGCCTATGCAGCTACCCTCTGTCCTGCCAGGCCAAGGGGTCAGAATTATAAAATACCCCAATTCCAGAAAGCCCAATTACCACACAGGATGAGTTTTCCAGGGATCTGGGCAAGACAGAAGCATAAACTGGCTCACAAACACCTTCTCCTCAAAGTGCTCCACAATTAGCCAGAGAGTGGCAGCCCAAAGGCCTGGCTGCGCACGTGTCCACGTGTTACCTGCCCCAGCTGTAGGGTCTCAGGGACATGTTCCCCACACTCTGCGGCAGGTTACAGGGAATAACCAGTCAGGCCCCTTAGCCACAGTCGAGTGGTCAGCATGAAGTAGGAAAGGGCATGAGTTCCCTGTTCCCAGAGGAACGGAGCAGAAGCCATCCAAGTGGCTTTTGGAGTCCCCAGCACCTCTAAGCCCAGGATCACATGGCCTGGCAGGAGGGAACTGTGCCTCTGGGGGTGGCAAAAGGCAGAGGAGGGGATCTGGAAGGATCTGGACCATACCTGGTCAATGTGCGCCTCATCCATGTTCCCTTTTTTTTCCAACACCACCTCTAGGTCTGGGTCTGGATCCTGCATGAGAGGACAGGGGTGGGTAAGGTTCGAGCTTGTGATGAATGGCCTCTGCCACAGCAACCCGGTCAGGGTGAGATCATGACAAGTCCAGAAATGACCCCAGATAATAGTATCAACCCTGCCACCAAGATAAATCTGTCACCAAATCCTTTCTATTCTCTCTCTTCCAAGATTCACCCCACAAAACAGTGGCACTTGGCTATTTCACAGATAAAGAAACTGAGGCTCAGAGATTACAACAAGGTCACTCCACAGCTCAGCAACAAGGGCTGATTCTAACCATGTCTCCTGACTCAGGGTTTAGTATGCCATGTCTCCTCCTACACATGTCACCTAACCTCCTATGGTGACACAAACCAGCCCAAGGACAGAGGACATGGGCCTGCTGACAGCCTTCTCTTCCACGTGGCCACCCTTGAGTCCTGGTCACCACCTTCTCTCCTGCCTAGACAACCACGACCATCTCTAACTCTGCTTCCCCACCTGCACCCCCAGTCCCTTCTGCGCTGCAGCTCAAGTGACTTTAAAAACTGAACTGGTTCATGTCACCTCCCTCCCCCAAACCCACGAGGGGCTTCTTCTATCTTGTTCCTACGAAAATCCAGACCCTGAGGCTTCTGTGGCTCGCTACCATTTGGCCCCTGCCCTCCTCAATGCAACCATTGCCCTCAGCTCCCCTACCTCTCTCTAGCTGGGTCTCTGCACCTGCTGCTCCCTCGCAAGGATGCTGGGGCCCAGATCTGCCCTGACCATGCTGACACAAGCCACCCTCTCACTGGCCTTAATCCCCAGGACACCCCCTAACAGAGAGACCGCAGGCCACTTTCCCCTGATCCTTCAGTAATGACAACTGCTGACATTTCACACTTAAAGCCTTTGCTTTAAGTGTGCTCCACCTGGCACCCAGTGTCCTTTGTGAAGATCCCTGGGTGGTTCCCTTCACTCACATCACCCAGCCAGACCTGAAACACACGTATACCTACCTGACTCAGTAGCTGCTCCCAGAGTCCCCATCACAGCAGATGGAACTACTTTTTATAGGGCTCCTGGGAAGATTTGAGACTATGACAGGGGCTGGGGCAGGCCTCCAAAGCCTCTAGCCTCATGAACTCAAGTTCCTGGGGTTTTTTTTGTTTTAATTGCAAATTAATCTGAGGGTATAAATTTTTAGCTTACATTGTTTTCACTTCCAGGGTAAAGTTCCAGTAGTAAAAGAGCCCCTCCCCCAGGGGGTGTGTTATATACCCTCACAATGTGCACGATAGATGAGATCCTGTAACATACCCTCCCCCTCTTTCTGCCAATTCTCCCCCCCTTCCCCTGTACTAGACTATATTTAGTGTTTATTGTTTTACTGTTCATATGAGCATGTAATTGTTTATATATTGGTTTCATATTAGTATTGAGTACACAGGGTATTTATTTTTTCATTCTTGTGATACTTTACTAAATAGAATGTATTTCAACTCCATCCAGGTTAATATAAAAGATATAAAGTTGCCATCTTTTTTAATGGGTGAATAATATTCCATGGTATACATATACTCCAGTTTCCTGTTGATCCAGAATTGATTCTCGCTGGATAAAAGACTTAAATTTAAGACATGAAACAATAAAAATTCTAGAAGATAATGTGGGGAAAACTCTTGACGATATTAGGCTAGGACAAAAAACTTTATAAGGAAGACCCACATCCCCTTGGCAACTGCAGGAACACCAAAAATAAATAACTGGGATTTGATCAAGCTAAAAAGCTTTTGTGCAGCTAAGGGTACCACAAAAAAAGCAAATAGACAACCTTTGGAATGTATGTTATGAATCTGACAAAGGCTTGATAACTTAGGATCTACAGAGAACTCAGTAAGACAAACAACCCCCTCTGTAAGTGGGCAAGAGACTTGAAAAGAAACTTCTCCAAAGATGACAGACAAATAGCCAACAAACACATGAAAAAATGCTCATCATCTTTAATAATCAGAGAAATGCAAATCAAAACCACTCTGAGCTATCACCTAACCCAAGTAAGATTAGCCCACGTCACAAAGTCCCAACACCAAGTTGCTGAACAGAAGACAGTGGTGAAACCAAGGACTAGGGCAAAGCTGGAAAAATCCAGCAACTAGAACTAAGTTCTATAGGGCCCTAATATGGAGGCTGCCCCTGCTTCCCCCAACCCTGTTAGCTGAGTGCAGGCCACAACCACCCTCCCCACAGTCCATCTCCAGAGGGCTCACATCTTAGGAAGTGCTGAAGACATAACAGCCATCATTATCATGGCAGGAATACAGGGAAATGGCTGGTCACCCAGCAGACTGGTGCAGTGCTGGGGAGAGAATGTGGGGATTGTTCTAATGGAACACAGTCATTTTCTGGGCTCCGTAATATTGGCTCCTAGGAGAGGTCACACAGATGGTCACACAGATGGTTTCTGAGAAGGGATAAACCCCAACTTCAGAAGCCAGACTGCTTGGGTTTGAATCCCAGCTCTACCTCTCTCTTTTTTTTTTTTTTTTTGAGACAGAGTCTCACTAGCTCTAGCTCAGCCTACCTTACAGTAACCTCAAACTCCTGGGTTCAAGTGACCCTCTTGCCTCAGTTCCCCGATGAGCTAGGACTACAGATACCTGCCATTACCCCCAGCTAATTTTTCTACTTTTAGTAGAGAATGGATCTCACTCTTGCTCAGACTGGTCTGGAACTCTTGGAGCCCAAGTGATCCTCCTGCCTTGGCCTCTCAAAGTGCTAGGATTAAAGATATGAACGACCACACCTGGCCCCAGCTCCATCTTTTAACAGCTAGGTGACATTAGAGAAGGTATTTAATTCTCTTGAGCCTCAGTTTGTCTGTTAAATGAGGACACAAACAGCAGCTACCTCACTGAACTGGTAGGAGGATAAAACAGGTTAGTAAATGGTGAGCACTCAGCATAATGACAGGCACATAGCACGTAGTAAGTGATCAAAAATCATCAGTCACCAGCCACTCGGACGGGCCAGACACCTGCTTAGAGCAGGACACATATCATGAAACAGGGCAAACTTCATCCTGTTCCTGGCCCACATCCATGCACACATCCTGAGCACAGGAATGGCAGCCTGGCCCGGTGGTGGGACAGCGGGAAAAGGCCACAAGTCTGGGGAACCCCCAACCCTTCTGCTCACCTCTAGCCTCCAAACCCACACTCTGGGAAACTCGTCACCATGGAGCCGGGCCATCACCCATTCCGTCCTGTTAATAGGGCCCAGGTTTTCCTCCCAGAAATTGCAGCATGCTATCTCAGCCAGTGTGGCTCAGACAGGATTGACACCTTCAGTCCCTCACCCTATTTCAGATGAGAGCTTTTAGCTAGGGTGTCCCAGCTGAGCCTGTGAGAAAAGACCTGGGACATTTCCTGTCACCATTTAAGAGGTGACACTCTTCTTTTAAGAGTGGCCGAACTACAGGCAGTCCCTGAGTTACAGACAACCTGACTTACAACATTTTGTTCTTGTGAATGGGCTCCCAAGGCTGCTCACAAGAGTAATTTATAATTAAATAATTAAATTAATAACTCAGGGGTCAATTTCTTCTGTGCATGTAGACAAACCTGCATAGTGTGAGCAGTTCCTGGGTGCAGCATCTTTATGCTAGTGGCCAGTCTCAGAGAAGTAGCTGACAGAAACACAAGAACACCAACTATCAGATCCAGAGCCAAGAAAATTTTTGACAAAAGAATGACCTGAAGGCTTTTGTCTCACTGAAGCAGGATTTGCTAAGCTAAAAGAGCAAGATCTCAACACCGAATGGTTTACAAAGGCTTACAGTGCAGTTAGAGAGAAGAGCAGCAGATACAAGACCATTTATGGTGAAAAAAGGGAAAAGGCTATACAAAGCCTAGACAACTTTCTCAAGAAACCAACTTCAGTGCTAGCTCCCCTCCTCCAGCAAGAGAATCAAACCCAGCTTGGTACCTGTGGCTCAAGCGGCTAAGGCGCCAGCCACATACACCTGAGCTGGCGGGTTCAAATCCAGCCCAGGCCTGCCAAAACAACAATAATGGCTGCAACCAAAAAATAGCTGGGGGTTATAGCGGGCGCCAGTTGTCCCAACTACTTGGGAGGCGGAGGCAGGAGAATCGCTTGAGCCCAGGAGGTGGAGGTTGCTGTGAGCTGTGATGCCACAGCACTCTACCCAGGGCAACAGCTTAAGGCTCTGTCTCAAAAAAAAAGAGAGAGAATCAACCCCTGATTCTCCAGCACCCACTCAATCCTCTTTAGCACCATTTCCATCACCACCTTCTGATTGCCAGTCTACCCTGTGCCTCAAAAATGCCTCCCAGTAAGCAAGACACTGATGCAACATTAGGCAAATGTTAACTTTTATTTATTTTTTTTAATTTCTCCTATTCCCTGTCTCAAGTTTTTATATGAGTTTGTTCTTGTGTTCAGTTTGCTTGAATTAAAGAGCACAACAGTTTCTGTAGCTTATTATTACAGTAGGGGGGGCAGTATTATTATCACAGTGTTATACTGTATTCTTATAACCAAGTAAGAGCCACTATAGCATTGTTAGTATTCTCATACATGAGCAGCTCATCAGGGATCTGAGTTACACACAAATCCAACCTAAAGATGTTCTCAGGAATCTGAGAACCACCCATTACCAGGGACTGTATTTGGTTCCTGAGTATCAGACAGCAAGTAGCAAGAGTTCAACTCCATCATTTCTTTTTGCTCCAAAGGATCATGTCTATTTTCCCAAGATAAGAAAGCAAGATTTGAATTTGAAAAACTAATCCCAACAGATTCAGACCCTAACTGAAGACAGTGAAAATTTGGGTAGAGTTTTGATAGCAAGGAATACCTGTATTACTGATGATACTGCATAAGCCTCTGGATCAGTCATACGTGAAGGTAGCTACCCATAACCTTTCCAATTACATTTGTCAACAAACCCTCTTTTCTGGCTGAAGTCTATTTAATCAGAGTTCTGTCAGGTAAAAGCCCAAGCACCCATGAATGTGCACACACACACACCTTCCCAAACCCAACCTCATTCTCTTAAGGCAAGAGTCTGTTTTTGAAGGAAAACCTACCTCCTTCCAAGGGTCTCCTGCTACCCCACTGTCTTTCTTCCTCTTCTTCTTCTTCTTCCTTTTCAGAGCCACCTCCTCCATGACTGGCTGCTCTACCTTCTTCTTGGATTTCATTTTTTTCTTGGCTGGCGCCTTGGAGC
>CAUYRH010123276.1:0-17829 GCA_963574655.1 Perodicticus potto
GATTCGAACCCGTCAGCTCAGGTGTATGTGGCTGGCGCCTTAGCCCATTGAGCCACAGGCGCCGAGCCCATTTTCTTTTTAATCTCTTCATTGACTTGCTAGTCATTCAAGAATATATTATTTAACTTCCATGTGTTCATATATTTTCCAATATTCCTCTTGAAAATTTTGGTGCAATTTTAATTTTTTTTGAATTTAGGGGGACTTGTTTTGTGGTCTAATATATGGTGTATACTTGAGAATTATCCATGAGCTGAGAAGAACCTGAATTCTGGAGCTGTTGAAGAAATGTTCTTTAAATATTTATTTAGGTCCATTTGGACTGTAGTGCAGATTAAGTCTAATATTTCATTGTTGATTTTCTATCTGGATGATCTTCCAGTGCTGAAAGTGGAGTGTTGAGGTCACTAATGAATAGTATATTGGAGCCAGTCTCTCCTTTTAGCTCTGATAATATTTGCTTCATATGTCTAGGTGTTTCCGTGTTGGGTGCATATATATGTATATTTAGAATTGTTATATCTTCTTGCCGAATTTACCACTTTATCATCATATAATAACCTTTTTTGTCTCTGTACAGTTTTATCTTGAAATCTATTTTATCTGATACAAGTATAGCTACACTTGATCTCTTTTGGTTTCCTGTTGTGTGGAATACCTTTTTCTATCTCTTTAATTTCAGTCTATGTGTGTTTTTATAGGCGGGGAGTGTTTCTTACAGATGACATCCACGGCTCTTGTTTTTTGCTCTTTTTTTTAATTCATTCATCCACTCTATGTCTTTTGATGGGAGACTTTAGTGTTTTCACATTCAGTGTTATTGATATGTGAGCACTTGCTACAGCCATGACGTTCTTTGAATTCTCATTATTTTGTGGTCCTCTCTTTCTTCCTTCTTGTCTTCTTTTGGTAAAAGTGATTTCCTCTTATAGCATGTTTAATTTTTTTTAGTTTTCTTTTTTTTTATTTTTTGAGTATCTGTTGTAGGTATTTTTTTATTTGAGGTTACAATGAGTCTCTCAAAAAAATTTATAACCAATTAATACACTTAAGTAACAACTTTGCTTAAAAACAAACAAGCAAAAAGAAATCTAATATAAATTCTATACCTTAACTCTATCCCACTTCACTTTTTAACTTTTTGTTGTTTCCATCCATATCTTTTTATACTGTCTATCTCTTAAAAAGTTGTTATTATTTTTGATAGGTCTGTCTTTCACTCTTTCTACTCAAAACTTAAATGATTTAACCACCAAAATTACAATAATAGAGTATTCTTTGTGTCCTTACTACTATCAGTAAGCTGTATACTTTCCGATGATTTCTTTTTTTTTCTTTTTTTTTTTTTTTGTAGAGACAGAGTCTCACTTCATCGCCCTCGGTAGGGTGCTGTGGCGTCACACAGCTCACAGCAACCTCCAACTCCTGGGCTTAAGCGATTCTCTTGCCTCAGCCTCCCGAGTAGCTGGGACCACAGGCGCCCGCCACAACACCCAGCTATTTTTCTGTTTTGCAATTCGGCAAGGTTAGGTTTGAACCTGTCACCTTCGGTATATGGGGTCGGCGCCCTACTCAATGAGTTTCATCTGCGATTTCTTTTACCAGTGTTTTGCAGTTTTCTGTTTTTCAGTTCTACCAAGGCCAGGTTTGAACCCACCACCTTCGATATATGGGGTCGGCACCCTACTCGATGAGCCAAAGGCGCAGCCCTGATTTCTTATTTTTAATTAACATTCTTTAGTTTCAGATTGAAAAACTCCTTGTAGCATTTCTTATAGGACAGATCTGGTATTAGTGAAATCCCTTACCTTTTGTTTGTCTGGGAAAGTTTTAATTTCTCCTTCATGTTTGAAGGATGTTTTTGCATGATATAATATTTCAGGGTTAAGGTATTTTTTCCTTCATCACTTTGAATATATCACGGCACTCTCACTCTTGGTCTGTTGTCAGATTTATTGGAGCTGTTTTATGTAGGTTCCGCCCACCATTTTCTTGTTTCCCTTAAAACCTTTTATTTATCCTTGACCTTTGGGAGTTTGACAATTACATGCCTTGAGCCAGCCTTGTTTTAGTTAAATCTGCATGATGTTTTGTGATCTTCTCATACCTGAATATTGATATCCTTCTTTAGTTTGAAAAGTTCTTTTTTATTATTTCTCTTAACACACTTTCTACTCCAATCTCTCTCTTTCTCTCTCTTTTTCCACTCCTCCTTTAGGACCAATAACTCGTAGATCTTCTCCTTTGAGGCTATTTTCTAAATCTTGTGGACATACTCGTTTTTTACTATTATTTTTTATATATCATATTTTTAATTATTTCAAAATATTATAGGGGTAAAAATGGTTCTGATTAATGGGTTGCTTATGTTATGTTTGAGTCAGAGTTATAAGTATGCCCATCACCCAGATAATATTCACTGCACCTGTTAGGTAAGTTTTTGCCCATCTGCTCCTCCACCCTCCTCCTGCTTCATTTCTAGTGAATTTTATTTCCTTCTGTGCATATGTGTGCTCATCAGTAGTTCCAATTTTATAATGATTACATATAGTGTTTGTTTTTCCATTCTTTCTTTGTTTTTTTTTTTTTTTGAGGCAGCGTCTCATTTGGTCACCCTTGGTAGAGTGCTATGACATCACAGCTCATAGCAACCTTAAACTCATGGGCTCAAGGGATCCTCTGGCCTCAGCATCCCAAGTAGCCATGACTACAGGTACCCACCACAATGCCTGGCTATTTTTAGAGACAGGGTCTCACTCTGGCTCTAACTCTTGAGCTCCAACTCCTGAGCTCAGGCAGTCCACCCACCTTAGCCTCTGAGAGTGCTAGGATTATAGGCATAAGCCACTGAGCCCCGCCCTATTTTTCCTTTCTTTAGATAATTCACATAGGATGATGGTCCCTAGGTCCACCCAAATGGTTACAAAATGCCTCAAGGAATCCTTCTTCATGGCTGAGGAATATTCCATAGTATAGAATACTAGGGGAAATGATTGCAAACTCTTCACATAATATTGACTTCTGTGGAAAGAAGTCAATACATACAGATGCCACATCTTGTTAATTCACTTATGAATTGACAGACACTTGGATTGATTTCACATCTTTGCAATTGTGAATTGGGCTACACTAAATACTCAAGTGTAGTTGTATTTTTGAATAATTGACTTCTTTTCTTTTGAGTAGATATTCAAAAGTGGGATTGTTGAATCAAATAGTACATTTACTTTTATTTCTTTGAGAAATCTCCATGCTGTTTTCCAGAGGTTGTAGCAGTCCCATCAATAGTGTATAAGTGTTCCTTTATCTCTATACCCATGCCAGCATTATTGCATTTGGACTTTTTCATTAAAGTAATTCTAAAAGGAATGAATCATATCTCATTGTGGTTTTAATTTGCATTGCACTCATGATTAGAGACAATACGAATTTTTTCATATGTTTACTTGTCTCTCTTTTTTGAAAACCTTCTGTTCATGCTTTTTGCCCACTTTTCAATGGAGTTCTTTTTATTTTTCTTGCTGATCTGCTGGAGTTTATTGTAGATTGTAGTTATTAATCCTTTATTAAAGTATTGCTTGCAAATATTTTTTCCCATTCTGTAGATTATCTATTTGCTCTGTTGATTATTTTATTAGCTTTGCAGATGCTTATTGGTGTAACAAGTTCTATTTATTGTTGTTGCTATGATTGCCATTGGGGTCTTCTCCATGAGTTTTTTGCCTAAGCCAATATCTAGAAGACATTTTCCTACATTTTATTCTAAAATTCTTGTGGGTATATGCCTTATATTTAAGTCTTTTATCTGCATTGAATTAACTTTTATGAGTGGTAAGAGATAAGGATCCTGTTTCCTTCTTCTGCTTGTGGCTGTCCAATTGTCCTTGCACCATTTATTGAATAGGGTTTCTTTCCCCCCAGTGAATATCACTTCCTGTTTTGCCAAAGATCAGTTGGCTGTATGTGGATGGTTTTATGTCTCAGATCTTTGTTCTGTTCCATTGGTCTATGTCTCTATTTTTATGTCCATACCATGCTATTTTGGTTACTATAGCCCAATAGTCTAATTTCAGGTCTGATAATGTGCTGCCTCTAGATTTGTTATTTTTGCTTAAGGTTTCTTTAACTATTTGGGCTCTTTTCTTCTTTCAAATGAAGGATAGAATTATTTTTTCCAGATCTATTAAATATAATGTTGGCATTTTGATTGGAATTGCATTGACTTTGTAAATAACTTTGGATAGTATGAACATTTTAACAATATTGATTCTACTGATCCATGAACATATGTTTGCATCATCTGTGATTTTGTTCCTCAGCATTTTTTTGTAGTTCTCTTTGTAGAGATCTTTCACCTCCTTCGTTAAGTATCTCTTTGTAGAGCTCTTTCACCTCCTTTGTTATGTATCTCATTACATTTTCTTTGTTTGTGGCTATGGTGAATAGTACTGAAACCTTGACTTGCCACTCAGCTTGGGTGCCATATAGTATCCCAAGCTGTTATTCCCACACTTGTTGTACGGGAATGCTACGAATTTATGTACATTGATTTTCTAACTTGAGGCTTTGCTGAATTTATTTATTAATTCCAAGAATCTTCGGAGTCTTTGAAGTATTCTAGATATAACATCATATTGCTAATGCAAAGCAATAGTTTGGCCTTTTTGTTCCAGATTTGGATGCCCTTTCTTTCTCTTGCATTATTGCTCTGGCTAGTACTTTCATCACTATGTTGAATAGAAGTGGTGACACTAGGCACCCTTGACTTTTAAAGTTCTCACTGGGAATGCTTTAACTTTTCTTCATTTAGTATGATGTTGACTGTGGGTTTGTCATATATGGCTTTTATAAGTTTGATATATTTTCCTTCTATGCCTAGTTTCTTGAGGGTTTTTGTCTTGGAAGTGTTCTGGATTTTGTCAAATGGTTTTTATGCATTTATTGAGATGATCATATGGTCTTTGTTTTTGCCTCTGTTTATTTGGTGAATCATATTTATTGGTTTTCATATGTGGAACCCTCCTCATATCCTTGGAATAAAGCCCATTTGGTCATGGTGGATTATGACTCTCATGTGGTGTTGAATTCAGTTTGATAGTACTATATTGAAGACTTCCTCATCTGTAATCCTCAGTAATGTTGGTCTGTAGTTTTCTTTTGTGCAGTAGTTGTATCCTTTCTTGGGTTTGGTATCAAAGTGATATAGGCTTCATAGAATGAGCTGGGGAGGATTCCCTCCTTCTTGATTGTTCTGTAACAATTTTTGTGGTATGTGTACCATCTGTTCTTTGTAGGTCTGATGAAATTAAGCTGTGAATCCTTCTGGTCTGGTCTTAAGAATTGCCCAGTAACTACAGCCTTTGTCACCAGACTGGCTGATGATTTTAGTCAAGGCTTCAGGCTTCTCTTGGTCAGCTACTGGTTGGGTTAGCTGGAATTTGTGGTGAGTGGGTGAGGATTTCCCTCTGATTGGGCTGGTCATAATGTTCCCTCCATGGACATCAACAGAATTCTGCCCTGTGTTATGCCTCCTGTGCTTGGTTGGCCCTGAGTTTCAGTGCAAATTCCCACTTACTTCATTTTCCTTCATCTGAGCACACAGATTCTCTTTCCACTGGGGTGAGCTGACTCAGCATTGGTGGGGGATGGGAGAGAGGTGGCACAGGCATTCCAAGACTGTCTTTTCTCCCACTTAAGTACCTCTTACCATGATAGAATGTTAAAACTAATAACTAGCACAATTGCTCCTCTGAACATACTAACTTGCATGTGTAGTTGTTAAGTTTGGTGTTTATAAGAAGGGACAATTGCTAGAGGTTTCTATTTGGCCATCTTGCTCCACCCTTCATCCAAGTTTGAAATGTTTTTTTTATTTGTTTGTTATTTGGTTTTTTTTTAATTTTTTTATTTTTTGCAGTTTTTGGCTGGGGCCAGGTTTGAACCCACCACCTCCAGTATATGTGGCTGGAACCCTACTCCTTGAGCCACAGGCACCGTCCCAAGTTTGAAATATTTTATTTGGGGGCGTTCACTGGATTTTCCTCTTTCTTTCTCATTCATTTATGTGGACTCATCTTTCTCAGTTTCATATACCTCAATTTCCATATTGAACTTTATTTTTTTCTCCTTCTCTGTGGGCTCCATGGATTATCTCATCATTTCCATTGTGTTCACAATATTTCAAGCTCATATAAATATATCCATTCTTTCTACCTATTTCCACTTAGATTTTTTGCAGAGAGGGCATTATCTTAACATCCAAACCTACTCTTCCTACTGAAATTCCTATCTAGTGAATGGCAAGAACATCTACCCAGCCAAGAATGTGAACATTATCCCAGACTCTTCTTTCTCCCTCAGCTCAAGAAACCTATGAATTACTAATTCCTCCTAATTCTGTTCTTGAAATACATATCTGTATTCATTCTTCTATAGCCCACTGGTGTCATTTGAATTAATAGCCTCCTGCATTATACCCAATCAACAATTTCAATTTTCTTTGATTCATTCTTCCCATTAGATTTCACAATCATGATTTTTTTTTTTGAGACAGAGTCTGTCACTCTGTCACCCCAGGCAAAGTACTGTGGTATTAAAGCTCATAGCAACCTCATATTCTTGGTCTCAAGAAACCCCCTTGCCTCAGCCTTCCAAGCAGCTGGGACTACAGGTGCCATCACAATACCCAGCTATACAATTCATGATTTTTACTCCCCTGCTTCAAAACCTCTCTTTATCAGAAATAAGTCCAAATTCTTTAAGTCCTGTGTCCCCTGGCATTTGCTTGCTTCTTTAATTCCATTCCTCATTCCCAGTTTCCTCTTATACTATACTAGAAAAGTCACTGAACTTTTCTCAAGTCTTTGAAGATACAAGGCTCTCTCAGCCTATAGATGTTAGTGAGCACTGTTGTTTGCCTCCCCTGGGTCTATTCTTCTCTTCTCTAGAATAGCAGCTTAGTTTCTGGGTGCTGTTGATGCCAGCTCCACAAGAATCCTCTGAATGCCTAAAAGAATTCAGTGTAACTTCATCTCTTACAATCTACTTCTTGATCCAGGGATAAACAAATGACACAAGTTGGTCAATCAAAATGAATTGCAGGATTTTTTGTTTAATGCCTGAAGGAAAATAGCAAGGACAATGTTTTCTTATTTATTTTCAGATGTATAAACGTGAGGCCTAAACTGTCATAATCATTTTGCCATTGTAAGAAAATTCAGAGAACAACCAACACAGAATAAAGTAGAGGGGAAAAAAAGGAAGCTGAATTAAAACCCAGATAAAGCTACACCTGAAACCATCTTTTCAGTGAAAGGAGCTAATAAACTCATATTACTATGCCCACCTAAGTTGGGTTACCTGCCTGAAATAGGAACATTTGCTTTCTGGTTTCTCTGCCTGAAATATGTATCTTCCTATTCATTCCAGTCTGGCCTCTAAGTAGACATTTACAACTAGAATAAATCTTTCCCAAACCAATATAGCTTCCTTCTGTGTTCTCTTCACAGTGCCTTGAATACCCTTTGCCACCACGTTCATCTCAGGAATTCATAATTGCATCTCAGTAACTCATAATTGTTCCTGTCCTTTATGAAAATAAAAACTCTGAGAATCTAGACATCATGCTCATCAGTGTTTTTCTAGAATTTAACACACTTCCCAGAACATAATAAATACTTCATATCTGTGGCATTAAAGATAGCTAACATATAGAGTACTTTCAGAAATGCCAAACCATGGAAGCAGCCCAAGTGCCCTTCAATCCATGAATGGATTAACAAATTGTGGTATATGTACACCATGGAATATTATTCAGCCATAAAAAATATGGAGACATTACCTATTTTATGTCTACATGGATGGAGCTGGATCGTATTCTTCTTAGTAAAGTATCTAACGAATGAAAAAAAAATACCCAATATACTCAATACTATTATGAAATCAATATCTAATCACCCACACATTCATATGAAAGATAAATCACAATTATAGCCCAGAAAGAAGGAGAGAAGAGGGTGGGGGAACAGGTGGAGAGAGGGTAATGGGTGGGACCTCACATACTGTGCATATTGCAAGCGTACATGTCAAATGTATTTATAGTGCAGTATATGTCTAACACAACAATTAAATAACTGAGGTGAATGATATGTTAACCAGTTTGATGTAACCATTCCAAATTCTATATAAAATCAACACATTGTACCCATAAATACAGTAATGCATACAGTTATGATCTAATAAAAAATAAATAAAAGTTTAATGCAAAAAAAGAAAAAGAAATTGTGATAAGAACTTATCTCATGATTACAATAATTCTATGACACATTTACATGTGTATTGTTAAGATGAAAAACTTGACGATTAAAAAGGTTAAACACCTGCTCCATGTTCATACATCTCGCCAGTGTTAGAGCCTGATTATGAAGCCAGGTTGTCTGTTTTTAAGGTATTCTCTTAGCCATTACATTTTATTGTCTCTGTAAGAGTAAAGGAACAAATAAGAATCATATTTAAAACCCTTATTTTTCTAGTGTTTCACAGTTGAAAAACATTTTTTTAGTTTTCTTTCCAGAGCTCTTTTAGCAAAATCAAAACCAAGGAGCAAAGTAATTTAAGTTTCAGCTTAATGAGGAATAAAGAAGAAAACCAAAGAACTATGATTAGATCCTTTACTTTCAAACACTCCCATATATTGTAAGTTTAAGTATAGTCTTGGTGTTTGTAATGCTCTATTTTAATGTTATTTCTTCCCTTTCCAAAAATTTAGAATTAAATTCAATTAAACAGGAATTTTGAGGAGAAAATTTTTCACAACTGTGAAATTTCAGAACACTGAACTAGTGTTTTCAGCCACAAAGCCGGGAATACAGGATGGACAGCATTATGGCTGCATAACATTCCTGACATAACTCAATGTTTATTTGTAGAAACTAATGTCCCAGAATATTCTCTTGGGACTTGAAATCTCCCTTTTGCTCTTTCCCTTTGGTTGTCAATTCTTTATGTCCATTATCCAACTTCAGTGAAATAAAGGAGAATCTATTTTGCTTGTGGGAAAAAATTTAAAAAGACTAATTCACAACTTCATTCAGTGTTTCTGGTTAACATACTAACACTTATTTCAGGGTAAACTCACATGCTAGGCTTTGAAAAACAGTACATGAAGCAAGGTCTCTGTCTATTTAACTTTCATAGTCTCTAATTCAAATACCCTGGAATTTTTAAACCGTCATTTGAATTTTTATTCTAGTCTTAATATATTACATATTTTTAGCTGACTTAGTCTTTAAAATATTTAAAATTTAAAATTAGTTATTTTGAATTATTGCATAAGTAATAAATGTTCACTGTAAAAACCTTACAAATGCATACAAAGAATAAAAAAATAACAAAAATAACCCATGATCCCAACACTGCAAGATAATCATTTTAATTATAATGCGGTATTCTTCCAGTCTTATCTTATGCATAAACACACCCACACATTTCTTTTTTAACAAATATGGTATTTTCGTTTACATCCTGTTTGATAAACTATTTGCTTTATTAAGCAGTATTTGGTATACCACTAATTTGGGACATAAAGACAAAATTTCATAGGTAAACCATAGTAAACAAAGCTAAGAACCAGCTAATTTTACCTTGCTATCATAGGGGATCCAAAGCAGTATGACACATAACTAATTTGCTCCTTTCTGATTTACAGAAAATCTTTACTTTGCTTAAATAACCTGACAAAGTTCCTCAAGCTGCCTAACTTCAAGGCAAAATTTTGAATATATTCGGTATTCAGATATTTTGAAGAACAATCAAGAAAGTTCATCATCTTTGAAAAGTAAATATACATTAGAAGAAATGTACAGTGGAAGAAATAACAGAAGCCAGAGGGTCTACATAATCTACCGATCAAATGCACCAGAATCATTCAACAAGCCACGTAACTCTACACAGACTGTAAGTATAAACAACCAAAGAGCCATTGAAAATTAGAGGCAGAGGCATTAATCTTGATGTATCAAAATAAATGACTTCACTATCCACTTTTCATTCACATAAATAGGATGGCGAGGACACAGACCTACTATGTCCTGTTTTTTATTTTAATTCTTCGTTATTGACCATGATTCACATCATGCTGCAAAGGATTTAAAAAGAGTCAGTGTGTGAAGGGCATTTGGAGATTTAAGCTTTCTCTGTTGCATGGTTCACTGCTAATATATCTGGGATATATCTATATTGGCACAAACATAAACGTTGAAATAATGTTTCAAAGATGACATTTTTAATGTGGGAGAGAAAAGTGTGACCTAATGTTAATTACAGATGTCAATTATATTTGTGTTGTTTAGAGAACATTATGTCATTGGCAGTGTATTAAAAGATAGGCAGCCATAATTTGAAATCATTTTGGCAAGCTAGTGTCTGTAGTGGAAAGGAACAGTGGTTGCCATCAACTATTCTCCAGGGGATATTGGAAAGCTTAGTGGCCCTGAAAATAAATTAGAAATCATTAGCAAAATAATAATAATGATGATAACCTTTGAAAAGAATATGAATAAGTTGTGATAACTTTGGCTTAAAAAAAGGAAAAAGAGCTTCAGATGATCTTATTGTTATCTTCAAGCTTCAGGAGGATGATCATAAAGAAGATGGTGATCAGCTGTTCTTCAGGACTACAGCAGGAAATGGCTTAACTTGCAAGACAAATTTAAGTTGACATAATGTAAGAACGACTTGACAGCTTTGAATTTTAATCACTTAAAATAGGCTCCTAAGGACAGCAGAGGGAAATGTCTTCTTTGAAAATCTTTAAGGTTATGATTATGATAAGCATTACAATTGGCTGCTGGGTTCCAGAGAGGTCCTATTAAAAAAGATAGCTGGTTTTAGGCAGGGTGACCAAATGTGTTCCCAACTCTTCCTGTTTTACTTTTTGGAATTGTCCTCCACAGCCACTCCAAAGGGATTCCAACAAAATGACTAATAAATTTTTTAGTTCCCTCAACAGTATTGAAGGCTTACCCCTTGATCCAGTACACGCATTGATTGCATTGATTTATTTGCCCCAAATATCTAGGCAGCGTGTTTCTTCAATGACTCTTCCATTTCTAGGAATCTTTCTTATTAACTATTATTTCTTGACCTGTGTTTTCAAATAATATGTATTAGTATGTATATATATAACACAGGTATCACAGTGTAAGGAGCCAAGGGGTCTAGAAGATGTTAAGAACATAAAATGATGGGGTTGGGAGGAGGGAAAAAAAAGAACACAGAATGTATTTCTTCTAACACTGTAAAGTGATAGGGGATGTTCAGACCGTCTAGAATTTTAAAAATATCCAAGAAAGAATTAATCATTTTGGTAAACTGACATTTCTTATAACTTAAAAGATCTTTTTTAGGGTTTTCTTTTTTTCAAGAAAACACCTTCATAGCATGTAACATAGTCAGGTAAAAAGGTATTCCCACATAACATAAAAACTATTCTAATCACACATCTAATTACCAAGATGAGAAAACCACCAGAACTCACTTAAAGAACCATTGTATTTGAGGGGAGATGTATGTGAGCATCTTAGAAGAAAATCTCGGCACCGGGCTCTTACATAGAATAAAAGAGATTAATTAAGAGACTAGTGATTATTGACAGTGTCGGAGTTGAAGGAATTGAAGGGATGAGTTTTAACATTATGCAATTACAGATCCTAAGTGACAGTTTTAAAAAAAAGTGGGA
This sequence comes from Perodicticus potto, assembly GCA_963574655.1. Taxonomy (NCBI): domain Eukaryota; kingdom Metazoa; phylum Chordata; class Mammalia; order Primates; family Lorisidae; genus Perodicticus; species Perodicticus potto. The sequence continues at coordinate 11,738 of CAUYRH010123276.1, forward strand.
GTTCTTAAAAAGGAAAAGGAAGTTACATAAATTCAATTTACTCAATTTGAAAGAGAGTCTATACCACTCAGTATTTCAGGATTCCTTCTGAAAGCGGTGAGGTGCTCTGATTCTGTTTCTTTATCTCATGAACTCAATTCTTTCAGGCCTATTCAGCCTCATCAAACTGGATCTCCCACTGAGAAGCATCATTAGATGGCAGCTCTCCCAATCTTCCACCTGAGAAATGGCCACTGAATTCACAGACTTCTATCCCCCACTGCATTCCCTCATATCCCACCAATTTCAAAGGGAGTTGTATCTGTCAAAGACAAATGCAGGGAGGCAGAAAGGAAGGTTTGGATACTTAAATTCCTAGAAAAAAACAGGGTTGTATAAAGAAGATCAATATTGTTCTATAAAACTTAATCAAATAAATTATACAGAGCCCAAGTATTTATCAAGAAAGACTATTTTAATTGATTCATTGTAATTTTTCATTTATTTACAAATTTGCCTATAGAAAGGGATATTTACCTCCTCTTTAAAAGATTATATTGTTCATAGTAATACAATATAGGAATTTTTCCCTTGCATTTTGATCTGTGGGTTCCATAGACATAATCCTGTAGCTTTAAGTAGATTATACTTAAACATGTGACAATTACATTTTTATATGATAATCAAAAGAAGAATAACAAAACATGCAAATTCTTATATAATTTCCTTCGCCTATGCAACAGGTGTAGTCCTAAAAGATTTTGTGATGATTGAATTTCTATAGATAAAAAATATGCACGGAATGTCCTTAATAAACTGAGTATTTCAAAGAAATCTAGGTTGAATTTTTGTTAAAATGAATATCCTTTGGAAAATTAAAAAAACTCCCCTATGCAAGAGTTGGTAGTCTACGCATGTTTATTGTATTTTCTTGAAGTGATACAGACATAAACAATTTAAGCCCATTTTTTAAAAAGCTATAGTTAGATATTGATTTAATTAGGTGCCTTCTTGACTTTACTAATTTACCATCTTTCTTAATGTTCATCTTTCACATCTGACTGATCTCCAATAAGCCATCTGCTCTCTATACATTCTAAGGGGTGTTATATACTTTTATTCGCTTTTGCATTCATCTTAATGGACAAAGCATACATTTGACTCTTGTTTGCAAAATGTGGAGAGTGTAAGGGTGGTGCCTGTGGCTCAAAGGAGTAGGGCGCCAGCCCCGTATGCCGTAGGTGGCGAGTTCAAATCCAGCCCCGGCCAAATACTTAAAAAAAAAAAAAAAAATATATATATATATATATATATATATATATACACAGAGAGAGAGAGAGAGAGAGTATATAAAATATTGTTAATGCCAAGTTCTGCTCAGTGAAGAATTAAAACCAGGAAAATTAACTTCCCCCTTCAGTATTACCAACTGAAAAAGAAAAACGAATTTTGTTCCTTTTTTAAATTTTTTAATAGTTCCATATAGATTACTTAAAAACTTTTGCCTTTTATCCAGATTCAGTATCCTTCCATACCTACTGTCTAAACATTGTCATGTATAGCTTTGCAATAAAATGCACATATATTTTTCTGTATTTACACAAATAATAACAAATGCATTCTTATGAACTCTTTGAACAATACAGAACTTCTGTCTTTTTGTTTGCTGCTCCCCACGTGCAATACTCTTTCACTTCATTTGACTCTCAGTTCGAAAGTCACCTCCTCTGACATACCCTCACTGAAAACTACCTGATATTATATTTTATATTTATTCGTTTATTATTTGTCATCAATGAGATCTAAGCTCTGTAAAAGTGGGCTGGCCAGCATGATCACAGAAAGACGGTAGTTTTATTCAGTGCTATCTCTCCAATTCCAATACAGTTCTTAACATGTATGTGTATTAGACCCATTGTTTTGATGCACTAGTAAATGAATGGCACACAAAACAAACACCTTTAGAAGGTTTTAAAAGGTATTATTAAGATGGAATTACACAAGCATCGTGAGTATGAAATTAAGCAGCCAATCTCATGTCATTTTTTCAATGATAGTTACATCATAAGTTTTAAAACAAGGCATGAAAAGCACAGGTCATGTGCAATAAATAGTCAGGTAGATATTAAACCACCTGTTGTGCGGTCTTGTGCCCCAGTTCAGCACAATCACCAGAAAGTCACTTAATATCAATATCTGCTATCAAATGCCAGCTTCTGAAGCCACAAATGCAAAACATGAATCCTAGGGCAAGGATAAATCTTATGTGGTGCTGGTTCAGATCGTTATCTTTAATTGTTTCAGGTTTATAGTTCTCAATGAATCTTTGAAGTTGGAGAATCCTTTCTACCATTAAAATCATTATGCATATTCCATCCATGGATCTCTGTAAATCTTCATGAATTTAAGGTTTGAAGCAGGATGAGGACCACTCAGATGAATGACAAAAATGACTTTAAGGTGAAAATCTATTACTCTTTATAATATCTCATCGGAACAAATAATTCTTACAGTGAAAATCTTTCTAATAATTAGAATTTTCCAAACATAAAATAGCTTTTCCAGAGTGAGAGTCAATTTCCCATTTCTAAATTATATAATTATACTTTAAACATTGTCTATTTAAGACATTGTATAATAAATGTAGCTGTTGTATTAGATCAAAGATGACTATTTTATCATAAAATTGTATCTTGGGGTACAATAATTCTTTAGGACATCAATACACACAAAATATATAAGTTTCTGTTATTAAATCATTTGAACTTATTCTTGAAAATTTAGAAAAATAACATTTTTAAAAACCAATTAGTTGTTTTTGGTTTTAAAACTATGTGATGCCTCAGAGCCACTAATATGTTAATAAAGGGCGTCCATACATTTTTTAATTGCACATAAATTTTATGGATATCCTGGCATGCATTAAGTTGCTCCAAAATGAGAATGCACTAGGCATAAAAAGCTTCTCAGATTTAGTTAGCGTGGAATTTAGTTTTTGGAAAATGCCCAATGAGAGTAGTGTTACAAGGAACATCTTTTGGATAATACTGAAGTTGATGAACTTTAAGGCACTTTCCAAAATTCTACTGTCTGTGATTTTTAAAGCCTGGTCCTTAGAGCCCAGAAAGTAGAGTTTATCTAAGCAACAGCATCTCTGAACCACACATCCTATTTCGAAGTAGGACATTTTAAATTTTATCTCTTTTAATACCAGGAGTCTCCTTAATAGTTTATTCCAAAGCAAAAAACTGTTTGAACACTTAAATATATGTAATTATTGTATTTCAAAATCATCCCAAAAATTGTGTTTACTTTTCATGGTGGTGTGAGTTTACTTCTATGTTAATTTTCCTGTATAGAAGACATGTATTTGAGCTACTGTGCTCATGCCGAATAATCTATGTTGTAATATCTACTTTATAATCTAAACCCAGTACACATTCTTTTATGTATCTTACATTAAACTAATGATGGTCATTTGACCCATTTGAAACCTATAATGTAACGACAAGAATATCTTAATTTTAATTAAAGTAAGTATATTTACCCAGTAAAAGTTCTATGCATCTCACATAATTTAATAGTGTGTTTACTGTTGAAATCATCCTTACATGATAAGAGGCCAACACAAATACATCTCACTGTGAAATTTCTCAGCATAGGTTACAAAGAAAGTATGTCAATTTGTATGACAAGAGCATACAAAGAAAGTATGTAAATTAAAACCTGTAAAATAAATAAATATCTAAAATAAATAAGCAAATATTTCAAATAAGGTATTTTTAATGTCAAGCTGTTAATTACAATAGAAAGCCCAAGTAACCATGTTCTGAAATTTCTTTCTTCATGAAAGAAATTTTAGACAGCTCAACTGTTAGGTGTTTCTGCATCACAAGAACTTACCACTAAAATACTACACATTCCTGAGGAAATGCTCTGAATACAACCTAATTCATTTGGGGAAAGGCAGAATCCCCCAAATCAGTTCTAAATTGCAAATGTGCTTTCTGAAGTACCCAGAAATAAATACAGACAGTGCAATCATGTCATCATTACTTCATAAAAATATGTATAATAGAAATAACAAATAGAATGATTATGACTAATGATAATCACGATGAGTAACTTAAAATGCAAAGGTTATGTAACTAGAAGATAAACGCTTTAAGAAGCAAAAATGTACATAAGAAGAATGAAACATGAATGGGTGAAAAACAATTATAAACAAGCATCTTTCTTTCTAAAATTTGCCCCCTTGCTTGCAAGGTGTTGTTTATACTTGGTCAGGCCAGGTCAGAACTCCAGCAAAGTAACATTTGGAAATTATTGAAATTTCAATATATTCAGCATAAACAATGAGGAACCATGCCCAAATCACTAATTTCATTTAACACTTTCAAATAAATATGTAGTTTAGCAATGCATGAGTGTGCTTTTATTTTTTCTTTATGAAGTGATCAACAAAAAGTTATTAGTGCAGGGCAGCGCCTGTGGCTCAGTGAGTAGAGCGCTGGCCCCATACACCGAGGGTGGCAGGTTCTAACCTGGCCCCAGCCAAACTGCATCAAAAAAAGTACCCAGGAGTTGTGGCAGGCGCCTGTAGTCCCAGCTACTCAGGAGGCTGAGGCAAGAGAATCGCCTAAGCCCAGGAGTTGGAGGTTGCTGTAAGCTGTGACACCACGCACTCTACTGAGGGTGCTAAAGTGAGACTTGTCTCTACAAAAAAAAATTTTTTTTAAAGTTATTCGTGCAAATTGCAGTCTCTGAATCAATGTGAAGGATTAGAAATTAGGTTAAAGAATTTTTTTAAATATAGTTTCTTTTTCAACCAAACAAGGAAGTTAAGTTAGATCCTTAATTAAAATGCTCGTTTATATGTAATATTAGTGTATTTGTTGTTAAGATTTTTGCCAGCATTTCTCTTCAAATACCCTTATTATAAAGAATAAAGGATTATGCTTCCAAAATGTAATAGCAAATTAAAACAAAATATTCAAAGAAAGTGTTTCAGAAAACTTACAGATTTTCCTCTACTCTAAAACATTGGGTAAAGAAAGTTAGATCAAAGATTCATTTAAAAATAGAACAATGCAAAATATATGCTGACCTTACTTATATTTTAAGAAAAAATCCCCACTAAATGTAGATTAGGTATAAATTAAAAAGATATATGATGATTTGCTCATACTTGCTCTAGAACTTCTCTGCCGTAACATGTCGGTGCTATCCACAGATCAGAAACAGATAGAGGAACAGAAAACATTACACCTCAAACCATGTGGAGCACGCATGTCTCAATCTACCGGGCTCTCTCATCATTCTTATGGTTGGTGGAAGGGGTTAGGACTAAGATGAAGGGTGAAAGAATGAAAAAAGAAGATTAGTTGATTCTCTTTCTCTGACAATAGAATCAGCAAAGCTAAGTATGCGTTGAATTAGCTTTGAACATTAGTAAGACGCTAGCCAGAGCAAAGAGATTCTTAATTTCTCTTCCAAAAAGTAGAAACAATCCAAAAGTGGATTAGGCTTGATGTCTGGTCCAAATAATGTCCCCCAAATGACCTGGACCTTACTCATTTTTCTTTCCTTTTCTGCATTGTCTTTAAATCAGCCCAATGTCAGAAATTCAGTCTTCATTGCCCATCCAGTACTGAAGAAATAACAAAATTCACCCTCAGAAGTAGACATGTAGAAAGACATATGCAGATAGCATTGGTAGAATTTGAACACTATAATTCAATGCAGATAGCATTGGTAGAATTTGAACACTAAAGTTGATTTCCAACTCTCCTACCAATAATAAAACTTTAATTACTAAAAGTCTGCTGATCATTGGCCTGCTTAGATCTACATCAAAAAAATTCCCTCAAGTTAAGGTGATAGGAAAAAAAGCTTCTGCACCGCCAAGAACACAGTAAGAATTGCTAGCAGACAGCCCTCAGAATGGGAAAAAATATTTGCAAGTTATACCTCTGACAAGGGCTTAATAACCAGATTACACAGAGAACTCCAACGTATTTGCAAGAAAAGAACAAGAGATCCCATCTCAGGATGGGCAAAAGATCTAAAAAGAAACTTCTCTAAAGATGACAGGCACACGGCCTTCAGACACA
>CAUYRH010123279.1:0-14377 GCA_963574655.1 Perodicticus potto
AGGCGCCCGCCACAACGCCCGGCCATTTTTTGGTTGCAGCCGTCATTGTTGTTTGGCGGGCCCAGGCTGGATTCGAACCCGCCAGCTCAGGTGTACGTGGCTGGCGCCTTAGCCTGTTGAGCCACAGGCGCCGAGCCAATGGCATGTTTTTCTATTTGTTAACATCTTCAGCTATTTCTTTTCTTAAATATTACAAGAAACTTTACTCTCAGAAATATGAAAGTCTAAAGGAAATTGATCAATACTTGGAAGCACACCACCTTCCAAGACATAGCCAGAAAGAAGTGGTAATGTTGAACAGGCCTATATCAAGTGCTGAAATGGCATGAACTATACAAAATCTCCCTAAAAAGAAAAGCCTGGGACCAGATGGCTTCATGTCAAAATTCTACCAAACCTTTAAAGAAGAACTAGTACCTATATTACTCAATCTTTTCCAAAATATAGAAAAAGAAGGAATATTATCCAACACATTCTATGAAGCAAACATCACCTTGATCCCTAAACCAGGGAAAGATGCAACAAGAAAAGAACATTATAGACCAATATCACTAATGATTATTGATGCAAAAATATTCAATAAGATCCAAAAAAACAGAATCCAGCAAGACATCAAACATACTATACACCATGATCAAGTGGGTTTTATCCCAGGGTCTCAAGGCTGGTGCAATATACGTTAATCTACAAATGTAATTCAGATATAAACAAATAAAAAATTAAAACCATATGATTCTCTCAATTGATGCAGAAAAAGCTTTTGATAATATCCAGCATCCCTTCATGATCAGAACACTTAAGAAAAATTGGTATAGAATTGACATTTTTTAAACTAATAGAGGCCATCTCTGGCAAACCCACAGCCAATATTGTAGTGAACGGAGTTAAATTGAAATCATTTCCACTTAGATCAGGAACAAGGCAAGTTTGACCATTGTCTACATTGCTCGTTAACATTGTAATGGAGGTTTTAGTCATAGCAATTAGGGAAGAAAAGGTGATCAAGTGTATCCACATAGGGCTAGAAGAGATCAAACTTTCACTCTTCGCATATGATAAGATTGTATATCTGGAAAACACTAGGGATTCTACTGCAAAACTTTTAGAAGTGATCAAGGAATACAGCAGTGTCTCAGGCTACAAAATCAACACTCATAAATCTGTAGCCTTTATATATACCAACAATAGCCAAGCCAAAAAAACAGTCAAGGACTCTATTCCTTTCACAGTAGTACCATAGAAGATGAAATATTTGGGAGTTTACCTAACAAAGGACGTGAAAGATCTCTATAAAGAGAACCATTAATTGTTTTTTAATTTATTTTTTATTAAGTCATTTGTACATAGATCATAAATACATTTATGATGTCATGGGATTCAATGTGTTGATTATTTTTACAAATTTAAGTGCTCATATCCTACTAATCAACATAGCCTTCACCTCATTTACCCAATTACAGCATTAAGACAATTGTGTTTTATACCTGATAGATCCAACTTATACTTGCAATATGCTCCATAGGTGCAGTCCCCCTACTAACCATCCATCTATGGAGCCACCCCCACTTTCCCTCTCCCTCCCCTTCCCTACTTCATCCTAGCCTATAATTGTGTTTCATTTTTCATATGCAAGTGAGAGTGATTATAAATTGCTTTCACATTAGTACTGAGTACATTGGATTTTTCTTTTCCATTCCTGAGACACTTTACTAAGAAGAATATTTTCTAGCTACATCCATGTTAACATAAAAGAGGTAAAGTTTCCATTTTTTAATGCTACATAGTATTCCATGGTATACATATACCCAATTTTATTAATCTATTCATGGGTTGATGGGCACTTGGGCTTCTTCCATGACTTGGTTATTATGAATTGAGCTGCAATGAACATTCTGGTGCAAGTATCTTTATTGTCAAATGATATTTGGTCCCTTGGGTATACACCTAGAAGAGGAATTTCAGGATGAAACAGTAGGTCTACATTTAGATCCCTTAATGTTCTCCAAACTTCCTTATAAAAGGAACGTACTAGCTTGCATTTCCACCAGCAGTGCATAAGTGTTCCCTTTTCTCCACATCTATGCCAACATTTTTAGTTTTGAGATTTTGTGATGTGGGCTACTCTTACTGGAGTTAGATGATATCACAGAGTAGTTTTGGTTTGTTTTCTCTAATGATTAAAGATGATGAGCATTTTTTCATGTGTCTGTAGACCATGCACCTGTCTTCTTCAGAGAAGCTTCTGTTCAAGTCTCTTTCCAACAATGAAATGGGATCACTTGTGGTTTTTTTCTTAGTAATAAGTTTGAGTTCTCTGTGGATTCTCGTTATTAGACCTTCCTCAGAAATATAACTTGCAAAAATCCTCTCCCATTCTGAGAGCTGTCTATTTGCTTTACTTAGTTTGTTCTTGGCAGTGCAGAAGCTTTTTAATTTTATCAGATCCCAGTAATGTATTTTTGATGATGCTTCAATTGCTCAGGGGGTTCTCCTCATAAAGCATTCTCCCAGTACAATTTTTTCAAGTGTTTCCCCTGTACTGTCTCTAAGAATTTATATAGTTTAATGTCTTAAGTTTAAGTCCTTTAACCAGTGAGAGTCAATTTTTGTGAGAGGAGAAAGGCGTGGATCCAGTTTCAGTCTTCTACAGTTCACCAGCCAATTCACCCAGCACCATTTGTTAAATAGGCAATCTTTCCCCCCAATTTATATTTATAGCAGGCTTATCAAAAATCAAATTATGATGAGTGTCTGAGTTCATCTCTTGGTCTTCCATTGTGTTCCATGCAACAACCTCTCTATTTTTGTTCCTGTACCATGCTGTTTTGATCACTATGATTTATAGTATAGTCTGAAGTCTGAAAGCATGATTCCTTCCGATGTGTTTTTATTTCTCAGTAATGTCTTGGCTATTTGAGGTTTTTTCTGTTTCCGTATAAAATGAGGTACTAATTTTTCCAGGTCTTTAAAGTATGACAGTGGTGCTTCAATAGGGATGGCATTAAATTGGTAGATTGCTTTAGGTAGTATAGACATTTTAACAATGTTGTTTCTTCCCAGCCATGAGCATGGTATATTTTTCCATTTTTTAACATCTTCAGATATTTCTTTTGCTTAAGCTTTTCCAAATCATAGAAAAAGAAGGAATACTTCCCAACACATTCTATGAAGCAACTATCATCCTGATACTGAAACCAAGAAAATACCCAGCAAGAAAACGGAATTATAGACCAATATCTCTAATGAATATTGATACAAAAATATTCAATAAGATCCTAGCAAACAGAATCCACCAACACATCAAAAAACTTATACATCACGACCAGGTGGCTTTCATCCCAGTGTCCCAAGGATGGTTCAATATACGTAAATCCATAAATATAACACCTCACATAAACAAATTAAAAAATAAAGACCATATGATTCTCTCAATTGATACAGAGAAAGCTTTTGACAATATCCAGCATCCTTTCTTGATCAGAATGCTTAAAGAGAACTATACACCAATATTTTGACAAGTCAATATGAACTTTCCTATACCCTTGGTATCTTTATTAGTATGCAGCAATGCAGTTTTGCAATCTTGGTTTCCATTTTCAAAGGCTAATTGTAGGAAAAGTCTGTCAGCCACAGTGGCATTGTCCACTCTTTTACAGAAAGCTGACTGTGAACAATCTATTAATTTATCATACAGCTCCTGAACTCCTTGGTGAATGGAAGTAAATGTATCATGAGAAAAGAAGGTGTCTGTTAATTTATGTCACAATTGTAAAGTGATCTGGGTACATTGTTAAATGGAAGGCAGTTAATGTGCACCTGTAGGTAGAGCTGTACATACTAACCCTCTACCATGAGCATGTCCATGGCAATAGCAATGCCATTATTCAGGTTTTTAAAAACCTGTCAAGCAAACATATCTCTGTAGTCTGACATCCAAATGGCAAATTGTGCCAAATTAAGGAGCATTTTTAACAAACCAAACCAATCATAGGGAATCAAGTCATACTCATCCCCAATTCCTGTAAGTGAGCCCATGGTAAATGAGCTTTGAGTTCCTGATTCCTAAATACTTTTCCTCAGGTCTTTAAAGACTGAGTAAGGTTAATGTTAAAATTCCTTGTGGTTGCTTTTTATAACTGTTGGGAAGGCAACACAGTCACCTTGTGCTAATACTTATTTTAAGCACTCTTGAAAAGAGAATTTATAGTTATTACAAAAAAGCTTCTAGTCAGGAGCTGAAGTTGCCAGTGTCTTTGGATATTGGCAGGCAAAGAAATTAATTGTCTATTTGATTGAAAGAAATGTGTTCTGGCTACACCAGGGACAAGGGAAAAGCAGGGTTATTTCAACCTACTGAGGTGGGGGTATTCTTAACATTTCATGAATGATATTTTCTACTCTTAAACTTTCTTGCTTTGTGTTAGAAAAGTGCAAAGGCATGAGAGCATCCCTAATAAGGCTCTATGCTGTGAAGACAGAAATAAGAATTTTCCGATTTTTGAGACAAAGTCTCAAGTTGTTGCCCTGAGTAGAGTGCTATGGCATCACAATTCACAGCAAACTCAAACTCTTGGGTTTAAGCGATTTTCTTGCCTCAGCCTCCCAAGTAGGTTGGACTACAGGAGCCTTCCACAATGCCCAGCTATTTTTGTTGTTGTTGTCGTTGTTGCAGTTGTCATTATTGTTTTTAGCTACTCTTGTTCGGGTTCGAACCTGCCAGTCCCAGTTCATGTGGCTGGCCTCCTACTGATTGAGCTAGGGTTCAATCCAACCTGCATGTATGCTAGGTTACACTAATGCCCTACCATGGCTACACATCCAGCAAAATGGATGTTCTAGTCCATAAATGTGTGTACCCCTCCTGGAGGAACTGCTCCATCACATGGACATAACCCATTCTGTGGGCCAGCCAGCATCATGCTTGAGCCATGAACCATGGGTCAACCATGCCAAAATGGCTCTGTGACAACCATAGAAGAATGGGGAAGACACAGCAGAGCAGCAGTGTTAAAGACTCACAGTGCATCCAACTCTTTCCTGGGTGGCAAGGCTTCTTAAGCACAACTCAAATATTCCATGCAATGACTCATCTCTATCATTAATGAACAGAAGAAGTCCCAGCAAAGGAAAACAAGTGTATCTGTTATCTATTTTGAGCTGAGAGAAGAGGCCACAGATGAGAAAGAATAAGCATAAACATGCTGGCAAATGACAAAATAGGCTATCTTGACATCCCCAAAGGATCACAGTAGCTCTTCAGTAGTGAAATTTGATCAAAAGAAAATAGTTGTAATGACAGATATGGAACTGACATTAATGTATATCAAGTAAGATGAATGGGGATTGAGGAGAAAGTAGAAAACCATCACAAAGAAACAAAAAAAAATTCACTAAAGAGATAGATAACATAAGAAAAGAGATAACAGAACTTAGAGAATTTAAAGATGCATTTAAGGAATTTTAAAATACATGGGAAGGGTATTCAGTGGGACTTCACCTATGGTGCATATTGCAAGGGTACATGTCAAATCTATTAAGAGTAGAGTATAAATGTCTTAACAAAATAATTAAATAATTGAGGTGAAGGATGAGTTAGCCAGTTTGATGTAAGCATTCCAAATTGCATATAAAATCACATTGTAACCCCATAAATGCATGAATGTGTATAGTTATGATTTAATAACAAATTTTAAAAAATAAACAAAAGACTAGATAAAGCAGAAGAAAGTATTTTGGAGCCTGAAGACAAGGCTTTAGGATTAATTTAGTCAGTAAAATTGTAAAAGAAAAATAAAATAAAATAAAGAACTAACAATCACTGCAAAAATTATGTTATGCAAAGTGAGCTAATATAAGAACCATAGGCACCCTTGAAGGAAAAAAAAAGTATAGAAAACCTATTCAAGGGAATAATTAAGGAAACTTTCCTGGAATTACTAGAGATTTAAATATCTGGATAGTAAATGGCCATTGAACAATTAAAAAATTCATAGCAAATAAGACATCATAAAGACATATAGTCATGCTCTTGGTGAAAGTTAGAGTGAAGTATAAAATCTTATAAGCTTCAATATAAAACCAACAATTAACTTACAACAGAAAACTGATCAGAAAAACAATAGACTTCTCAGAAGAGACCATATAAACCAGACGAGATTTTGATTACATTTTTGTCTTCATAAATAGAATTACTGCCAGCGAAGAATTTCATACCGTATAAAAGTAAGTTTAACAAATCAAAGAGAAATAATATCTTTCCAAGGCAAGAAAACCCTAGGACATTTGTCACCACTAGACTTGCCTTACAGGAAATGCTTAAAGGTGTTCTATACCTATACAAGAAACAGAATAACCAATACTCAACAGTATAAAAACAACAAAAAATTAAAACTCACAACTCTGATAAAACAATAATACAAGAGGGAAAACAAGGAATTTAGATATTCAACATTATTAGCAAGACAATGTTTCACGTATCAGTAATAAGACTGAATGAAAATTATCTTAGTGCTCCAATTAAAACATATAGACTGGCTAAATAGATTTTAAAAATCCCAACACAACCATATGTTGTCTCCATGAAACTCATCTAACTTCTAAGATTCTCAAAGATTAAAAGTAAAGAGATGATAAAATATTCCATGCAAATGGAAATCAAAAGTGAGCAAGAGTAGCTATTCTCCCATCAGACTTTAAGTCAACGATGATAAAAAAGACAAAAGATTGTCATCATATAATGATAAAATGTACCATTCAGCAAGAAGATATAACAATACTTGGATAGCTCTCAGTTTTGTACAAATTCTATTATATGTAATAAATCATCATCTTCATCATCAAATAAATAACAGTATCATAATTTCCAGGAAGTTTTACATTCCACTGAGAGAACTGGACAGATCATTGAGGAAGAATATCATGTATATTGAGGAAAATTATCAAGTAAGAAACACTGGACTTAAGGGAATCTAGAAAAAAATGGACCTAACAGACATTTATAGAACATTTTATTCTAAACTACAAAGCATACATTTTTCTTAGCAGTAAATGGGACACTTTCTAAGTCAGTTTATGTGTTAGTCCACAGAAATGTCTCAGTAACTTCAGAAAAATCAAAATTATATCTTCTCAGACCTCAGTGGAATGAAATTAGAAATTAATTCCAAGAGGAACTCTCAAATCTACACAAAAGTCATGAAAATGAACAACCTTCTGATAAACAGTTTTTGGGCCAATGATGCAATTAAGACAGAAATCCTAAGATGTTTAAAACTAAGCATGTTATAAGCATCCAAACTAGTGGTAAGGAAGAAGTTCATAGCCGTAAAAATATACACCAAAAAGACAGAAAGATGGCAATTTGACAACCTAATGTCACACTTCAAGGAATTAGAATAAAAGAACAAACCAAACACAAAGCTGGATGAAGAAAAAACATAATAAAGCTTAAAGCAAAACTAAATAAAATGAAAAGAAAAAAAATACAAAGCATTAACAAGTCAAATATCTGATTCTCTATAAAGATAATCACAATTAATAGAACTCTAGCTAAATTAACCAGAAATAAAATAAAAATGATTTAAATAAGATTAATCAGAAATGATAAAGGAGACATTACAATTGATAACATAGAAATACAAAATATCATCTGTGACTATTATGAAAATCTCTTTGTATGAAAACTAGAAAATCTAGAGGAAAAGATAAATATTGAAAAAATTATGACCATCCAAGTTTGAACTAGGAATAAACAAAAATCCTAAACAGACCAATAATGAGTAGTGAAACTCAAAGAATAAAAATAAAAAAAAACAGTGGTGTATATTTGAATGGTCAGGAGAAAACTTCTAAATACGGAGCAAAAATGTTCTCACATAGTAATGAGAAAGTCTCTTGAATGTTATCGCAATCAAGATGATGAAAATATCTCCGATTGTATCTGAAGCCCGCACACTGTACCCCATGATTGAATTATTGTACACAGCTATGATTCAATAAAAAAAAAAAATAAAATAAAACCCCTCACCAGACAAATTCATAGCTTAATTCTACCAGATCTGCAAAGAATTTGCACCTATTCTACTAAAACTGTCCCATAGCATTGGAATGAACGGAATCTTCCTTACCTCATTCTATCAATACAAAAACAATATCACCCTTCCAATATTACCCTAGGCAGTAAAAAACACAACACACTGAAAGGAAATTATAAGTGGTTTGCTCCTGACTAATGTGTGCAACATAAGGGTATATGGCATACCTCTTGGGTGTGGGATAATATTACAACAGGGACCTTACCTAACAGATGCAAAATTGTAACCTACTGATTTGTACCCTCATATTAATCTGAAATTAAAAAAAAAATAAAGGAAACTACAGGTCAATATTCCATTTGAACATGAATGTAAAACTCCTCAATAATACAGTAGGTACCCAATTTCAACAGCATATCCACAGTATAATTCACTGTGATCAGTTGAATTACCTTCCAGAGATATGCAATCCAATAACATGATTCACCATACAAACAAATTAACCATGAAAACCGTAATATCAAAAGATGTAGCAAAGAGCAGAGTGCTGGGATTACAGATGTGAGTCACCATAACTGGCCCAATTTTAAAAAATATTTCAATTTATTTAGTGAATTTTCATTTATTTTCTGCATTGTTCATGTGGTTTCTTTGTATTTGGTTTCAATTTTATATTTCGTTGAGTTTTCTTACAATCTATATTTTAAAATCATCATTTATTTCAAAATTTTCATTTTTGTTGATTGCCATTGATAGAGTTATTGTTTGATTTTGGGGATGTTCTTTCACTCTGAGTTTTCATGTTTCTGGAGTTCTTATATTGATTTCTACGTATCTGGAGGAGCTGTTGCTTCTTAAAATTAGATTTTCTTTTGTTTAGGTAAAAGCACACACAGTTAATTTCTGAGTCAATAGGTGGATCTTTTAGGTGTTATTCAACCATATCTTGTTTGACTGAGTCGGTAAATGCTCAAAGGGGCATACAAATTGACCTTCCTATGGGTAGGTGGTGCTTTCAAGAAGGAACAAGCTGCAATGTTGTTTTGGGTCATGTGACCAGCTCTAACCCCTCAGGAAAAATGTTTTATTGCCAAAATTGATGTCTAATCTCTGAAAGTTCAAGTGAGTCTTAATTTCTGCCATAGCAGAGACAGGTGGAAGAGTATAGCTGGGCAAGACTGGGTTGGATGACCTTGTCCCCAGGCCACACCAAAGCTGGCCAGGTGTCCTTTACAGCAGGAGTCAAAGATCTACTCCCAGCTTCTAATCAAACCACCAGTGATGAGCTGAAGTAATCTTTTCCAACCAGAATGCCTTTTTTTTTGTGGAAGTAATGCCATCTGCAATTTACAATCTGGAAGTTGGGAGCAAGCCTCACCCTTACCTACCCTTCCTTGTTCTGAAGTTTCCCTTTGACATCTGCTGCCAAGCAAGAGTTAGAGTCAGCTGAGCTCCCCCATGATTGTGATGTAGATCAAGAGGGTTCCTGGCAAGGATCCTGGTTTGAGTTGAGAGCACAGCCATTCCATACCGGGGAGGGGAGCATACATCTTAAGTATGTTGCAGCTAAAATTGACATTGCACTTTCCTCCCTGATTTACCCATGTGGACACCCTCACCTCCCAAGACTAATTCACATATCTCTCCTTCATGCTCCCAGGAAATGTCATTGAGCTCTAGGGATATAGGATTTAGCCTGCAAGGCTGTCTCCATGTCTCCAAAGCTCAATTCCTGACCAGGCCATGGATAAGTGTGCTGGTCCTGAGTTGCTCACACAGTGTCCAAGCAGGTTTCATGTCTCTCTACTTTGGGGAGTGTCCTGCTTCAGTGGAGTCACTGGGCAAGCAGCACCAGAAAGGGCCAGTAAGCAGGGAGATCACACTCCAAGCACTTCTCACAATGATGCCAGACCCTTAGAGAAAATTTCTGAGCCCCACTTTCTGTGGAACCCCCTATGTTCTATATCAGTTTTATCTCTTGATAGCCATTGATGGGGGAGTGAAAGGGGAAAAATAGTCTGGATGGAGCAAAGTTAATAATCTGGTCATGTCCATCTTTCTTTCAGGGAGGGTGCTTGCCCACAATGTCTAGACACTGGAGTCACATATATTATCTGTGACCCACTGGACCACTGTGGCTTCTGTAGTCGGGACTGGAGTTTTGAAATGTTTGTTTGGGAATGAACAAAATGATCTCTGAGAAGTTTAAGTTTAAGTGGGGACAAAGGCGCATGGTGAGTAGAGAAGCAATACAGCATCTGCCAACAAGCTCAGGCCTGTAGAGTTGAGTCACCACAAGGGGCTTAGAGCCCACAGGAAGCTCCCAGGTCACTGGCAGCAATAGCGTCTGAACTCCTGTGGGTAAAATTTTTTCCAGCAGCTCTGGAACTTGTCAACTTTCAAATATGTGAGGAAAGAAGAAAGAAACTATTCCACCAAGATTCTCACTGGACTCCAAGTGTCTTGGGGGTTGATGCCTGCTGATACATTGCTCTTCCCTGTTCTGATGCACAACTGCTGCCCATGGAGTCTTCTGAAGTTTCTGGTACCCTTCCCTCAGACCCACACATGATCTATGTTTGTCTTTTATTTTTCTCTTTCATCTAAAACTTCTCTTTCTTACTGAGATCCTTTGGCATTTGGTATCTCTGCTCAATGATATTACCTCTTTCTCCAATGTGTGATACTCCCCAACCACCAGTGCACCACCCTGACCCAATAATACTTTTTAAATAACTGGAAGTTATCTTAATACCAATCATAGTAGACTATAGAACAAGAGAAAGTATTAAGAATCAATGACATTGTATAAGGTTAAGAGACACTAACAAGCAGAAATAATATTTTTAAATGTATACACATCTTACAATAGAGACTGAAAAAAAATGAAGCAAGTTTGATGAAACTGAAAGAAGAAATATGCAAACAAAATAATTTTAGTTGGAGTCTTCAACACTTCCCTCTCACTAATTCATAAATGGAAAAGGCAGAAACATTTTGCAACTCATTTTATGAAGACAGCACTTCACCAATATAAAAATATAGAGGTAGTGTATGAAAATAAAAGTTGAGACGAAACACCTCTCACATACATAGAAGTGGACAGATGTGGAAGTTCATGCCTGTAGCCCCAGCATATCGAGAGGCCTAGGAAGGAAGATCATTTGAAACCAGGAGTTCAATATCAGCCTATACAACACAGCAAGACCCTGTCTCAACAAAAATAAATAAATAAATAAACAAACAAACAAAGCAATTATCCAGACATTTTGAATTTTGATATATGCCTATAATACCAGCTACCCAGGAGACTGTGCCAGGAGGATCACTGTGCCTAGGAAATCAAGGTTACAATGAGCTATAATGGCTCTACAGAACTTTAGCCTGAGTGACAGAGCAAGATCTTGTCTCTAACAAAAAAAGAGAACGTGGATGAAAAACTTCTTAGCAAACACAAACATCGGGAAACTTAAATCAGTAATATATTATTATTACCTAGAGCCTGTCCAAAGACTAAAAGGCTGGTGCAGTATCTAAAAATGTATACTCTCATATGGCAATCCTATAGATTAATAGACAAAAAACTCAGTTGATCATATCAATTCATACAGAAAAACCTATTGTCTTGTTTCTCTTTTTATAAAACAAGGCTTCAACTATCTCTCAGGCTAGTGTTATGGTATCATATTTCACTGCAACCTTGAAGCCTTGAGTTCAAATGATTCTCTTACTTCACCTTACTAAGTATCTGGGGCTATGAGCATGTACCACCGTGCCCAGCTATTGTTTATTTTTATGTTTTTGTAGAGACGGGGTCTCCCTATGTTCCTTAGTCTGGACTCCAATGCCTGACCTCAAGCAATCATACTACTTCTGCCTCCCAAAGTGCTTGGATTATAAGCATTAGCTACAATTCCTGGCCTCAGAAAATGTTTATTACAAAAATTACTACCTCTACAGCTCATATTATAATGGTAAGTTACTGAAAACTTAAGTTTATTCTATCATAATAAAATAATTAAGGGAAAATTCAACATCTGTTTATTTAAAAACACAGAAAACTTGAAACAGAAGGGAACTTCTTTATTGCATATAATCCATTACCAAAATAAAAATTAGTGGTGACTGACTGAATGATTTTCTTGTATGATGAGAAAACATAAAGATATCTGCCCTCACCACTATGTAACATTTTTCTGTATATCCTACCCAGTGCAAATGAAAAAGAAAAAGAAATAAATGACAGAGATTAGAAAGAAAGAAGTAAAATCATCCTTATTTGAAAGTAACATGATGGTCTATATAGAAAATCTTGGGAGCGGGATGGTGAACTAGAGGCAACCAACATACTTTCTTCTCCCAAGGAAGTTGGGTAAAAATGAAGGTAGCTGCCTCCGGTGGAACTGTTGTTCACAGAAAAAGCAGTGTAAAAGAAGAGAGAGGCAACACAGGACACACAGAGTGAAAAAAAAAAGAAGAGGAAACTTCTAGTGAGCAGGTGATTGGGAGACACATATAAAGAATGTGGGGCTCATGTGGGGAACAACAGAGTGCTGAAGCACCATGCTTGCTCTACTGACACCAAGTGATCTGAACTTCAGACTGCTGCCAGTTCTGACTGGTACCCATCTGAAATCTGTGCAGAACTATAAGACCAGTCAGAAGGTGTAGCAAGAATCAGATAACAGCTAAAGCCAGCCTGAGCTCTTGGATGAACCATGCTAGACTTCCAGTGGGGGTAGAGGGAGGAACTGAATCAACTTGTAGCCTCCATATGCCATACCTGGTAACTTGAAACAAAGTGCCTCCTGTACAGAACACAAGGGAAGCTGAACAATATTTAGATTACAAGGCTCAGCAATCCCTGAACTGAGAGGCAACAGGCTATGATTTTGCTATAGACAGATCCTGTTAGGAGTGTGGCATGCCTGTTGATAGGGGCCTCTGAGACTGAGAACACATGGCTGGATTTAGCTTCCCAGTAGACTTAAGGCCTGAGGAGTGCTCTGGAGGAATGGAGAACTAACACTTAGTTTCAGGCAGGTCCAGGAAAGGAGATGGTGAGCTCCATATCACAGGGACTTTGAAACTAGCCATGGCAGAGACCCAGACATAAAGTTTTTAATTAGCTATCAAATTCCAAAGAAAGTACATTGCAATTAAATTACGCAAAGTGTAAAGGAAAGAGAACGTACTACAAGCAGCCAGGTATAAACAGCAGTTGTCCTGTAAGAGAAAAATCTTTATGGTGACAGCGAATGCTTCAGTAGAAACTTTATAAGGCAAAAGAGAGAAAGCTACCACCTTCAATTTTCTCAGACAAAACAATGGTCAACCTAGGATTCTGTATCCTGCAAAAATAAATTTCATATTTGGTGGAGAAATTAAATCTTTTACTGACAAGAAAACACTGAGGAAATTTGCTATTACAAGACCAGCTCTACATGAAGTATTCAGACTTGTAATGTACACAAGTGGAACAAAAGGAAAACAAGAGACATCCAGCAAAGTAAAGACATCTAGGGAAAAAAGGACAAAACTTAGCTTCCAGAATAGTGGAAGATTAAGTTTCAAGTTTGAAAAGATGAACTCTACTGATCAATCATCTCAATAAATATGAATGGCTTGAAGTACCCATTGACAAGGAACAAGGTGAATAAAAAAGTACAAGCCAAGTATACACTGTTTTAGGAAATACATGTAGCCTCCAAGGACAAATAGCAGCTCAGGCTGAAGTGTTGGAAAACACTATTTCAGGTAAATGGAAATCAAAGGAAAACAAGACTTACAATCCCTTTTGTAGATATGATTGACTTTAAAGCAACTAAACTTAAAAAAAGATGCTATAGCGTGGCAAATGTGGCTCAGTGGGTATGGCACCAGCCCCATATACCGAGGGTGACAGGTTCAAACCCAGCCCAGGCCAAAATGCAAAAAAAAAAAAAAAAAAAAAAAAAATACACTGTATAATGGTCAAGGGAACAATATAACAAGATGTCATTTCAAACCCAAATATTTATTCACCCAAAATTAGTGCCCCCACATTTATAAAACAAAGTTTACTTGATTTGAACATTACAATAACCCACAACACCATAATAATCAGGAAATTCAACAGCCCACTGACAGAACCTAACAGATCCACCAAGAAGAAACTAAACAAATGATGAACTTAAATGCAACCCTAGAACAAATTGCATTATCAGACATACACAGAACGTTTCACTCTAATACAATTAAATATACATTCTTATCATTAGCTTATGGATCATTCTGCAAGATCAATCATATCCTAGGAAACAAATCAATCCTCAACAAATTGAAAGGAATAAAAATTATGCTTT
>CAUYRH010123281.1:0-28328 GCA_963574655.1 Perodicticus potto
AAAGAAATAACCAAAATTAGGACAGAATTAAATGAAATTGAAAACAAAAAATCATTCAGAAGGTCAGCAAAACAAAAAGTTGGTTTTTTGAAAAGATTAACAAAATTGAAAAACCTTTGGCCAACCTAACCAGAAACAGAAAAGTAAAATCTCTTAATATCATCTATCAGAAACAATAAAGGAGAAATAACAACAGACATTTCAGAAATTCAAAAAATCCTCAATGATTACTACAAAAATCTTTATTCCCATAAATATGAAAAATCTTAAGGACATGAACCAATACCTGGAAGCACGCCATCTTGAGTTGGGATAAGGCCTGGGCCTTTATATTCCCAGAAATACATCATTGGTGAGAGGGCCATGCCTTATATTCCTACATTAATGGATGTGAGCCACCCAGGAAAGGGACGTGATCTATAGAGAAATAGCTTTTCTCAGCTGTAATAGTTCCTGGAGGGGCCTGCATTTAAGGACTATATGCTGTTATTTGAATTGGTCTTCCTTTATAGGTAACATGCCCTTTCTCTCTGGCTGCTTTCACAATTTTTCTTTGTCTTTAGTTTTAGAAAGTTTAGTTATAATGTATTTTGGCATGGATTTCTGTAGATTTATCTTATTTGAATTAAGTGAATCTGGGGTTCACTTCTTGAATTTGTTAGTTTATTATTTTTCACCAAATTTGTGACATTGTCAGGCATTTTGTTTTTTTAAATACTCTCTGCCTAATCTCTTTCTCTTCAACTTCTGTGATATTTTGGTTTTGTCCTACATATCCCTAAAGTTCTGTTCATTTTGTGATACTCTGAGTCTTTTATTTGGGTAGATAGTGATTCTGTTAGGTTTAGCTCATAGGTCCTAGCCTACTTTAGTGGGCAGAAGTTCCAATGACAATTTAATTTTCAGAGCTTTCCTGGTTTTATTTTGGTGAACCTGGTGTATCTGGTGCAAGTGGGGTTTCCATGGTCCCTACTGGTGCTGCCTGAAGGGGCAGAGAAATTTTTCTAGGCTTGTGTTCCTTATATTTATAGACAGGGAAAAGAAAGTCTCTGGCCTGACTGGATGAAGATTACTTCCAGGCCTGGCTGCTCCTCCCCCACCCCCCACATGTCTCTTGGTTGGGAAGGGGCTTCTCAGATCTGGTAAGCTGGAGGCTTGGTGAGGCAGGATGCCCCTTGTCTGTGGGGCAAGTTCTTCATGGTCTGGGTGCTCCTTGTGATAAGATCCCCACTGCCAGTACTTCCCAGCTATCAGGTTCTTTCTGGCAGGGCGCTTTTTAAGCCTGCATCCTCTTTGCTCATGCTGTCCTGTGTCTGCCTATGGAGGACTGTTGAGGAGAGAACTTTGCCTGCTGGTTCATCAGCTCATCGTTGTGGCACTCCTGTTACATCCCAGAGAAGAATGAGCCTACTTGAATTTTCTTCTGTTACTACATTGGGTATCGGAAAATGCTGGGTCTGGGTCACCTTCTTCCTTTTGGTGAGAAGTTGTAATTCACCTTGCAACTATGTTGTTCTTCCAGCCCTGAGTTCTCTAACCAGTTAACCTTCCTCCTTGCACCTTTTGCATTCTCCTTTGATGCCTCTTACATTATTTCCAAGGTTTATTAGGTGTACTGAGCAGGAACAGGTGGTAGGAGGAACCAGAAAAAAACAAATCTATGCCATATTTTTCAGATTTCAGCTTTATCCAGGAGGGAAAATTTCACAAAATATATCTTAAAGAATCATCAAATTATAAAATAAAATTTGTAAAATAAAATTTGTAAAGGATCTTCAACATCATGATTCTAAAGTTTAAATATAGTGTATTTATTATATTATGAAATGATAATTTATAGATTTATTTATTATAGTTATCTAATTTAATGTGCCTATTTTACTTAGTTCAAACAAAATTATTCCAGAGCAGCCACACATAGTGGTTGTTAAATATTTAAATTAAACCGTAAACATTTTTTATAAGTGGCAGAGAGGTTTTGGTAATTTGCTCAAAATTATGTAACTAATTACAGATGAAACCAGGGATTAATGTTAAATACATTTTTTGGTAGACATTAAATCCTTTGCATCTGGAATACCATATGCAAAATTTTTTTTGGTTTTTTTTGCAAAATTTTATTGACTGTTGTTACTTCTATTTTATTGCTGGTATTTAGATTTCTCAGAGGAACATTAGAAATGTACCTAGTTTTAGTAAGGACTATTTAGTTATCCTGAGAGATTTGTTAAATAATAATCATTTTTAAAAGCCTCTGTAGTTAGTAATCAGCTTCTTACCAATGATAATACTTTTATCTGAGATTAATATCAGCACTTTTTAATGCACCAGAATAAAACTAATCTCTATTATAGAATCCACAGCTGGCCCGATGGAACCATAATAACAATAGTAATTGGTATATTTTAATATCTAGAGGATGCAAATTATAATTTACCTTTTGCATACAGAAAAAATAGATCTTTTTTGGTAAATGATTAAATTTCATATTGATAAAGTTATATTTTTCCATGTGGTCAAGGAGATGAATTTTTGATGCTTCCAGTTAGTACAAAGACAATAATGTATGTATTGCATCCTTGAACAGTGTAAAATTTCATTGTAAACTAGTAGAAAACAGCCACAATTTGAAATAGAATTATTAGGTTTATGTAATTTAGGAAGGAGAAAGATTATGGTTTTTATTTATTATCTTAAGTTATGAAAATGATTCTTTTTGATAGTCTGAAATTGAAAGGTAAGGAGGGCTAATAATGCAGTTTAGGACAAAAATGCATATATTTACTTTCATTTTGTGTATTTCAATATAGGCATATAAACACTTAGCTAATTTGCCTTTACTTGATGAAAGCCAAACTTTATTTAACCAAACTGTTTATTGTTGTTTTGATAAATTTAAACTTAAGTTTTTAAGCCTTAATTATTAAGACATATATGCACTTATGATAGTAATGTATGTATAATTGTTCATATTTCCTAAAATTATACTGAGAATTTTCATCTTTTAAATGTCAGTTTTGCCTGTTATCAGAATATTAAATGTAATGTTTCATAGAAGTTTTCCCTTATAGATAATTTCAGATTCTCTGAAATCTAAATTGCTGGTTATTATAGTAATATTAGTAGATGATATGAGGAATGTGTAACTAAAAATATTTAAATTTTTGTAATTTTAAGTTGATATATGTAAATGCTATCCATTCTGGTCACTTTAATTAGGTTAAAAAACTAGTAATACTGACTTTAACATTGATGTTAATTGAATGCTATGTTTATCATGGGCATTACATAGCCATCTGCTTTGAAATAATTTGGGAGAAATGGAATAGTTCCTCAAGAGAAAGTTTGACATACTGGGAAGAAGATTGGTTTGGTGTTGGATGAAATGGCTTGAACATTAGGTTGAATATTTACTTACCAGCACATTATAATTTAGCCTCATTATAGCCTCAATTTCTTCAATTGTTATAGGAAAAGTAAAATTCCCAATTTTCAAGGTTGTTGGAGGATGACAGATACTGCCAAGATCGACTTTTAAACATTGCCTGATAAATAATAGATGCTTAGAGAATTGTTATCCTGGTCTATTTGTGTATTCCTTTATTTGGTTTTGATAATGGGCATATTTTCTACCTTGATCGGCTTACTAAAGTATGTGTCAGCTTGTCCACTGGCTTGGTGATTCAGAGCATGAGTTTGTAATAGAAATGAATCATACAAGAGTCATTTTAAAATTTTCATCAGTTGATCACGTCACAAACCAGATTTGGTGCAAGGACTTAGAACAGAGCTGTTTGATGATCCAAGTATTGCGTTAGGGTGATGGAGAGCCAGGTCATCTCCTGCATGAGCCGGCACAGTTTAGATTTGTAACAAGACTTTAATGAACTGGAAAAAAAATACTGCTTTAAAATGATGTGTTTAGATTGGAAAAAGAAAAAATGAAAGCACATGTTCTATTGAATTGTTATTAATTCAGTATAAGTAGAATTGACACTGCTAAAGAAAGTCTCATATGCTATAGTAATTGAGAAAAAAGAAAGAAACAGGAATTATGCATCTTCCACCATAATACTTGCTATTTTTTGTGGGGTGGAGGGGTTGTGGGAATTGACTCCTGTAATGGGAGGTGGTTAGCAGTATGAACTTTGGAGTAACATTACATGGCTTCAAATACTTGCTTCAACCTTTGATTTTAGACATTTTACTTAACTTCTCTGTGTCCCAATTTTCTAGTCTATGAAATTAGAGTAATACATAGCACTTACTGTACTGGCTTCTTGTGCGGACATATTAGCTAATAATATGCCTGGCATCTGACAAAAACTCAGTACATTTAAGCTATTTTATTTTAGTTAGGATCCAGGGTTTGAATCATTTGAATTTGAGTAACTATTTAGTGATTACTTTGAATGATTCCAATCCATCTTCTTCAGCCTGTCACTGCACTTTTATAAAAGTGGTGAATGACTAGTAGAATGTTTGGCACAAGTGAAGCTTCTTCATGGTTGGTTTTAAATGAATGGAAGGAGAAAAGTCAGAATTTCATGGGAGCAAGATACTGTATTTAGCTTTCAAATTTTTATTGAACTGAAGCATTCTTACATATTTGGGGATTTTTGATAAAACTTCTGTATCTTTCTAATAAATTAATATCTTCTGAATCACTTTAACTGTAAGCTGTTCAATTATGCGTTAAATGTGCAAGAAATTTAATTGGAAAGCAGTGGAAACTTTCTTTCTCTAATATGTTCTAGCTAGGTTTTTGGTTTGCATTGAAGTTTGAGACCTGTTGCAGTTTGTATTTAGTCACCATGTAGAGAACTCAAACAGCCTAAGTACCCATGAACGATGAGAGTGATTTTACTTAAACTTTGGAATATTATAGTTTGTTATATGTTATTTTATTAGTTGGAGTCATGATGTATTGGTAAATCAGAAGGTTATATTGCATGGCAATTTTATGTTATTTAGTTATTTGTTTATTTATTTATTTTGCAGTTTTTGACCAGGCTGGGTTTGAACCCACCACCTCTAGCATATAGGGCCAGTGTCTACACCTTTGAGCCATAGGTGCTGCCTGGAAATTTTATTTTTAATAAAATTAAAAATAATTTAAAAAATAATACCCAGGAGCCTCAATTATGTGTATTATCTACATAAACATGGAGGACAGTATGGAAGGGAATGGTAGCTAGAGGAAGTGGGTGTAATATATACTTGGTTATTTACCATGTTCAAATCAGTACATATTAGTTTGTATTTTATAACTTTTAATAAATTTTGTTATATTTACATACTTTATATATATATATTTTTTGCAGTTTTTGGCTGGGGCTGGGTTTCAACCCGCCACCTCAGGCATATGGGGCTGGCGCTTAACTCCTTTGAGCCACAGGTACCGCCCCAGCATACTTTATATTTTTAGTTAATAAAGGAAACATTAGTTTAGTATATTTATTATTCTTCAAATGGAAATGTAAGAACAAAAACCATTTGTATAACAATTGTGACAGAGAGAATTAGGCTGCAAAGGGATGTGAGATTTAGGCTAGCTATTGTAGTAACCAATCTGTATAAATCTTATCTGTTCAATTAAAGTGCCAATAGGAAATTGATGGCACATCACTATTTGAATAATTCAAGGAAGGCTTATTTACAGAGCAAATAAGTACAAGGTTTGGAGGCAAGTGTGGCATCACAGAACCTCAAAGAATCCTTCATGAGCCAGAGGATACCAACAACACAATTTTTGCCACCGTATGATCAAAGAGATAAGGAAAGGCAGAGGACATTAGAACCCCCAAAGACAAAAAGTCATGTTGTAACTAAATGACCTTGATTAGCGCAGTGACCTTCATTAAGTGGACAAAGTACACTTAAGGTAAGCATACAGGGAGTGAACCAGGGAAATAAAAAGCTTGAACTCATTCTTAATCTCTCCATTATCAGCCAGAGCTTCGCATGGACTGAACCCAGCCAGAGACAGAGAGATTAAGAATGCCTACTGATGTCAACTATCTACGTTAGCAGCTTGGGCAAAGAACAGGGGGAGGTGTAGAGAGTGGGTTTTGAAGAATAAACAGTAGCATAAAATAGCTGACATTCTTTTCGAACAAAATAATAAGAATAACCCAGAAGAGGGAAAAATTAATTACAACATGCAAATATTGACATTAATTTTTTTATGGGCTTATAGAATCATTTTTTAAATTGATCTAAACCCAAAGACATAATTTTTATTATTTATTTATTTTTTAATTTTTTTAAGACAATTTTTAAAAAATCTGAAGATGGTTTATTCCTCACTCTCTGATTAAGAAACAGAGTCCAGCAAACTAGAAAATCAACTGGAGTTTCAGGAACTTTCTCCCGGTCAAAGACAGAGTCTGGAACTGGACCTCGATCTACTTGACTACATTCTGGTGCAGCCTCACTTGGCTGCAAAATTGAGAAGGAGTCAACATCTCTTAGTGGAGCCCTCTCATCTGTCCCAGAAATATATTTTTCCCTTTTCCTTCTCTGTCACTCCCTTGTCTTTCATTCATCCCCTTGGTTATGTATGTAACAAATATCTATTCAATACTTATTCTGAGACAAAAGTCATGCATGGTCCAGTTCTAGACTCTATCTTTGACCTGGAGAAACTTCCTGAAACTCCAGTTTATTATCTAGTTTGCTGGACTCTGTTTCTTAATCAGAGAGTGAGGAATAAACCATCTTCAGATTTTTTAAAAATTGAAATGCATGACTTTTGTCTCAGAATAAGTATTGAATAGATACTTAACAAAAGTCATGCATGGTACCATGCATGTTGGTTCTAGCAAACATGGCCCCTGCCTTGCAGCTTAGCCAGGAGCTTCAGGGAAGTCAACCTATGCATTGCCACTAGCGCCAAGTCCTTTCCTTTGTGTCTCAAGCTTCCCATCTCTTTATTATGACTGGGAATTTGCTTTTTTGTTTAAATTAAAATGTCATCTAAAACAAACCATTTTAAAAAATTTCACTTGCTATTTAATTATTGGAGATAATTGAGGATTCTATAATATTATGAGAAAGATGAAATAAGGCAAGTATATAAAGCACTTTTTTAAAGGGGCTTTGTTTTATTGAAACAAATCAGCCACTTTCCCCAAGAAGTGTTTATATAAGGATGCATGTTCAGGCTTAAGTTTTAATCAGGCAGTGTATCATATTTCCTCAGATAAGCACATCCACTGTTTCTCAAGTTGAAAATTGGTTTGTATTTATTCAAAACCTTTCTTGTCAAAGACAAGTTAAAACTGCTGTTTAAGTGTCTCATATCATTACAACCATAAAACTAATATACATTTGAACTAATTTTTTCCTGCTATTTAGATATGCTTGTTCACTCTTTGAATAGCTCCAGATTGGGTTACTCAAGTAATCCCATTTTTGTGACAGAGCCAGTAATATCATTATCAAAATTACAATTGATCTAGGATACAGTGTCTTGAAGGATACGGGTATGTAGGCACACACACTGATTTCTCTCAGCATTGTGTTGTGGATCCGTAGGAACTGCCTACTAGTCTTTTAGTTCACCCTTTAACACACAGTATGGCACACCTCTTGGGGGTGGGGCACAATTATAAGAGGGAATTTACCTAGCAAATGCAATCAGTGTAACCTAATTCTTTGCACCCTCAATGAATTCCAAACTATTAAAAAAAATGAAAGAAATATAAATCATCCTTTAGAAGGTTAAAATTAGTGATTAAAAAAATTAATTCAGGTGACCTTAAGTAGAATAATGTTCGGCGGATTCTATGCATGTTGTGTTCTGTAATTACCCCTCTGTATGATTTTGGGATATGCAAAATATATATGTGCACATACACATATGCACGTATATATATAACTTGTTAATAAGAGCATGTTATTAGACATCTAAGTTGGCACTATTATATGATTGGTTTTTCTGGGTCTGATCCTAGACAAGTTAGTTAGCATCGTTGATCCTTTTTAACTTTCCACTTTTGTAAAATGAAGGGGTTGGAGCAAATAAGTGTTTTCTTCCTTATGTTTGGTATTCCTAGAAGTCACTGAGCACCCAGAATCACAGCTTGCAAGGCAAGGTTGGCAAAACAGGGGCAGTTACAGCTCCTCCCTTGTACTTCAATCAGAGCAATTCTGTTTTGTTTTGTTTTGTTTCATTTCTTAATAATACCAGTTAAGCCCTCCAATTCCTGATGCCTTTTCACCTATTTATCAATAGTAGGGATCATTGTATTCTATTTTTGGCTTCATAGTGAGTTGCAGCTTATACCAACTATATAGACCCTGGAATAATCAATAGTTCCTTTGAATTCTGTGGTAAGCAAGAAATGCAAAGCATTAATCATGTGTTTATGCTGGTTTCTACATGTGAAGCAGTTAAACCTATTCATAATTTTCCCTCTTTGTCAGATTCAAAGCAGGAAATTATAATGTTGCCCCAAATCTCTGGCATTCTATTGATTTTGTTTAGAATGTGTAAATCTAGTAAAGCATGAACAGGGGTCTGTTGCCAAATTGATGGCTGTGTTTGTCTGTGTAGGCTGTATTTCAACAGCTGTCAGTGGAGATGGTTGCTCCCTGTATAAAGTGGTCACAGAATCATGCTCATTCGTGGGATTTTAATCTTATCAAATTATTTAGCACTGCCTACTTTGAGTTTCAAAGTATGGGGAATATAATGTATGTCATTCTAAAAGGCAATGTCTCAACTTTTGTATCTTTGGAGAATAACATGTTGTGAATGAAATTGGTGTTTTAAGTAGAGCTCCTGGGGAAGTTTTCGCCAACAATCATTTTGACATCCCACATGCTCTACTGTAATAAGAAAGCAGAATAAATAAACTAAACTAGGTGGTCAGGATTCTGTTAGGTTGAAAACAACTATAATTTCTTTTATAAAGATGAAAGCAAACAAAAACCCTGCACAAATAGTTTTAATCAATGTTTAAAGATGAGTCTTGTCTCCCACACAGTTGCCTGTTTGACAGACAGTCTTGGGTGGGGTGGAAATGGAGTGGGAAAACATACAGTTACCATGCAGAGAATAGAAATTACTGGGCAAGTAGAATGAAAAAATAATTTCATACACTTATAGGCCAGTTTGGCTCACATTATACTTCAATTACCTTTCCCAGTTCTAGATTATTTTACAGACTGGATTATTTCAGACTCATAAACTGCAAAAACTATGAGGAATGCTAACATACAATGCTGGCACATACTAGGTTAGCAGTTTTATTTTTTTAAATGTTATTGAATAGAATTTCCTGGCAATAAAAACTCAGTCCTGAGTGCAGTCATCTGATCTAGAGATTCCTAATCTCTGGGGTAGGTGAGGTCATCTACTGCGCCTCATCTCACTCTGACCATGACCAACATTAGTAATGGATCAGGGCACTCTTTTCCACGGAGCTCAGATTTTGCCTCAGAATCTTTCTCAAATCAGAGATATAGACTGTCTTTTCTTCAACAGATCAGAATTGTTTGAAACTTGTTTGCTACTCCTGATAGATTCTAAATTTCCTGATGAAGGAAGATAAATAAAGTATTTGAAGATGACTTGCCAAATGACCTAGCTGTTTATTTAGTAACTGAGAAGAATTGAAATAGAGGTCATATGATTCACATTTAGTTTAATGCTGTTTTTATTAACTTATACATAGACTAGAAAGGATTTTGAGATCTTAAGAGAAAAGATTTTTTAGGTTTCTGATACAGTGTAACTTTGTCTTATATTACTAATAATGTATTCCATTTAGGAACTCCAAGTAATGGAATATTATAATGATTACAGTAAATAGTAATTTTATTTTTTATGTTTTGGTCCACAATTTGATATATACACAACCATATGTGTGGGCGTACATACACATGAACACACAAAGATGGTCACTCAGGGAAATTTGGGGGGGACAAAGGTGGTGTGATATTCCATTTATATTTTGAAAAAAACATAAAATAATGTGGTGTTGACAAACTCCTATGTTCATTTTTCATTCAGGCTAATTATATCAAAAAGAGATTCCTATTTTATTTTTATATCAAAAAGAGATTTCCTGTTTTAAAACTTTAAATGTGAATATTTATACCTAAGGGAATTTAATAATTTTAATTAAAAAATTCAAAACTAGGTTAAAATAGAAGGAAAAATTATCATAAACTTTAAAAATTTAACCTTTTTAAAGCATATGAAAAATAAATTTTTCATATTTGCCTTTAGGAAATTAGTTTCAGATAACACCCTTTCCCATTTTATGTTCAGTGATATTTTCACTGTCAGTGAAACTTCATCTCATTCAGTTGTTTTTGGGAAAGGAAAAAGTATATACACAGATTCATTAACTTATAAAGGCTCATTTTAATTTTGCATTGAATCAGTCTTTGAGATAATTACTTTTACTTGATTTTTTTCCTTCCTCCCTCCTCTAATAGTAAAAGGGACATTTTATTTAGGGGAATGCTAATTAAAATAGTGTTGGTACATAGGCATGCTCAGAGAAGAGATTTTTTAAATCTTATTTTAGAAGCAGTGCCATCATGCCTATGAAATTCAAGTTTTCTTTGTTCTTTTTCTTCTTTGCTTCTTTCTGTGAAACTCTAGGAAAATAGGAAATATGTTCATACAAGAAATTTAGACAGGGGCATACATATATTTTATATATTCTTAATCATTAAGCTTTTCCAAATAAATTTTAAGTTTCTTTAATAGTCTTTGATTTTATAGAAAGAAAAAGCTCCAAAAGGTTTTTCCACATACTTCAGTAACCAAATAAAGAAGTTGCCTAACCTGACTAATTATCTCTTATGTGTTAAGAACTTATTAGATACAGGCCAAACTACTAAACTCTGATCTTATCTTTAAGGAGTTTCTTATATATGTGGGGTATATCTTAATTTGTTCTTGATAAGTAGAAATTAAATAACTATTAATTTTAGATACACAGAAGTCATTTTCACTTAGCTAAAATGGAAGGAATACTGTAAATTCACATAACCAATGAATGTTGAATAATTGGGGTGCTTTGGGGAGGCAAAATAATATTAGGTATCATAATAAAGTATCCCTTTTACTTGCCTATTTTTATGTCATTTTTATTGAATAAAATTGTCTTGACATTTTTGCTAATAAAGTCAATTTTTAAATATATTTTAGAGGACAAAAATTGATCAAATAGATTTAAATTTGATAGATTAATTATAAAAATCATTATTAGGATGGAAATTATTGGAATTTTCTTTGAATATGATTAAATAGTGTAGATAAAGATTCTACCACATGAATAATAATGCACATGAAATTACCATAAAAGTGATTGTGTACAATGTAGAATGCCATAATTTTATAAAATAGCTCGATAGAGTTGTTAAAATGTTGCTGGATATGCTTATCCAGATATGACCACACATTTGACATAAACTAACCTGATGGTTGGCCAGAACAGGAATTCCAATTCCTACTCCTACTTATCCACCCACATCGATTGGACACATGCCTGCTTAAACAGATGGGCCTTGCTCCTTGCCTTTAAAATGAGCAATCGTCACCTTTACTGAACAAAACATTGAGGGAAAATAGATTCTATTGTACTATTGTGCATTACTGGTCATGATAATTTTAGCGAAGAGTTCCTATTTATTATTGCTGGTGTTTGTTGTTGGAAATACCATTTTTTTTTCCTTATAAATGAATATGTGAAAATTGGAGGACAACAGATGGAGTCTCAGGAATCTGAAAAACCTATAGATAGAGAAGTAGTTCTTAGTCAAATATGAAAATAAAAATCAGCAGGAGTGTGAAATGCCATGTGGTTTGATAAATGCATGTAGCTAAGATTTTAGAAAATGTTTGGATTAGCCCAGACAAGGGTTGATCATGAAATTTCCTTCATCCAACAAGGGGTATGAGGCAAAGTAGAATTCTCGTTATCTGTCCCCATTCCCCTCCAACAAGTTAGCACTTCAGTATCTACAGAGTTCTGATTACTGTCTGTGTAAATACTATACACTTACTGATCGCAATGACAAAGGGATTTGGGAACCTGAGTGATGGGGTGGCAGATGAATTTATGCCATCAGAAGTGAGTTTTGTTTATGATTGATTAATGGCATTGCTACTTGATCCACATTTGTGACAAGAGCACTACGGGGAAGACAAGAGCAGCAGTTGGACAGTTCTGTAGTTGGATTGTATGAGACCAAGTCTGGTGCTCTGACACTGACATATTGAAAAGAGTTCGAGGGCATCTGCTCTCCATGCATTTTTATGATGCTCTCTTTGGTGTTGCAGTAGTCAGCAAGCCATCACATAGAACTATGAATATGGACAGTTGTTCTTCAGGTGATCTATTACGTATTGAATGAATCATTAATACTCTGATGTTGTTCTTCTTAAATTATGACAGTGCATGGTCTGTGGGCAGCATGCTGAAATCCAATAATAGGCCTCCTATTCCTTTTTCTAAATGGTTTATTTAATCTTTTGATTAAAGTTTCTCCCTAAAGAAAAGGAACTTGTTTGCCACTTACTTTCCTTACACTACTGCAGGATTATTTTTTAATAGCATGAGATCATTCCTGTGATACATGAGAACGCTATAGGATAAATCTCAGTGCAATACACTGCACTGGGTCTGTCTTCTGGTTATTGTGTTTGGTTGAACTTAGCATGGGGTTGTTCCTGATATATCAACATAAACCTGCTATAGAACGTTCCAAAAATTTGAAAAGAAGGCAATCAAAATGGAATTGTCTTATATTTATTTGGCTTTTATAAATATGTGTGCTGGATTGATGAATAAATAGGTATGAAATGGCATAGTATCTTTGAACATTTATTTCTTTCCTCAGAATAAAAAGCTAATAGAAAAAGTAATAATCTGTTACTATTTAAGAGTTATTTCTTATTGCAAAATGTCTTGAGATACTTTTGTTTGATTGTGTTTAATTTAATTTAAATTATCATTATTCTTTCTTGTTATACTATTCTTTGAAGTCATTGAAAGTGCCTAAATAATATTTTTCTGTATCTACTTGATAACATGGAGAACTCGGAAGATTAATTTAGATACAGAATGGAGAATATGACAATATCAATATGTGCTTGATTTTCTTATAAGCAAATATTTTATAAAATTTGACAGTTGAATAGAAAAAAGACATAAATGGTAAAATATTTTGATTTTGATACTATATGAAATAGTAATAAATGTTGCTTTTAATTGAATGTGTATACATATATTTTGTGCTTATGTATGTGTACAAGACACGTAATCATTACCATATTTCTCTTGAACTACTCTGTTCTACTATATTTTTTACAAATTATTTAATATCTTTTGTTTGTCTTTTATACAGCAAATGCCAGTCTTCTTGGAGGAGGAGGTGGTAAGTCCTTAATATCACTTAACTTAAAATGTTTATACTTTCTTACTAAACCAACTGCAAGATTTTTAGTAAGTTCTGCATTACTTTAAAGAAAATTAATTTTTCTGTAGTCATCAAACACAAAAATAATAGTCTTCCAAAAATTTTATATCATAAATATTAAATATCTTGTATCAGTATTATTTTAAATGATTTAAATATCTTGCATCAGTATTATTTTAAATGATTTCAAAATACATAGAATACTATTTTTATTCTTGTCAAACTTTGTATTTCTATCTTTGGCATAAGGTGTAACGGCTATAAGCTATTGCTGTAAACACACATATAATGTATGACAGAGTCACTTTCAATATGAATTCTGAAACAACAACGCTTTTGGGAGGCTGCAGTTTCTTTTTCACCATAATGATTTTCTTTTGCTTTTCAGGACTTTGTACCCTGAGAGCTTAATATATCTGCTACTTACTTTGAAAAATAAAAAAGAAATTAGCATTGACACATTGCATCTCCTTTGGTTAAAGGAGAAAGAGAAAGAGATCAAAGTGAGATGAAGAAATAAATTCCTAATTGGGAATTTTTCTGATACTAAGACCTTGTAACTGTATTTTTCTTTCTAGGTTAGGGAAATGAATGGTTTAATAGTCCCGAGATACATAATATGATAGGGGAGAATAAAAGTGTACAATAGAATAGGGTCCTTTTCATATAAGACCAAGGTAGACATAAATAGATTTGTTCCCTGTCTCTCCTACGCTTTCTCTCTTCCTTTCTCTCTTGATCTTTTTCTTTTCACATACTTGGTTGTAGTAGGGAGGATTGTACAGAGTTTTAGGTTTAAAAATTTTTTTCTGACCTTCATCTAGGGTTTTCGTTGTTAATTTTTATTTGGAAGTTAAAAATTTAGCTATTGTTGCTATATAACAATCAGTGGATTTTAAAAAACAGACTCTTGGAAATAATTATAGGACAGAGTTTAAGCTAGAAAGTACACTTCACATCATGCTATGTCAATGCATGTTCCGTAGCAGAGTGTCATGAAAAGAATATGGGATTTGCAGTTGGGCTGACTGTGTGGAGTCAGTAAAAATTGTACTTAATACCGCCAAGCCCCAGGTTTCTCAACTTTAAAAAAAGGATAATAATACTAACTATCTAAAATTTAATTATTAAACAAAAGTGTCTAGTATATAATAAAATAGTAGGGGATTAATACATGTCTTTTTCTTTTCTTCTACCCTAAATTATTTTAGAAACTCTAAACCTGCAGGATTTTTTATCATACCTTTTATTGTACTTTTTGGGAATTAGAAGAGAAAATTTTTCTTAGAAGTTAGATTCCCAGCAATTTTTTCCCTCAGGGTCTCTCTTATAGTAAATGAAGAAAACATTATTAAAATAAATTGTCCATTCTGCTAATTTTCTTATAAGACATATTCATATTTTAAGAAATCTACCTAATGCTGTTCATAGCTTGAAGTTCAATTCGAGTCTATATAAACATAGTTATCAAACAACAAATTAGCAAGACCATTTATTGCTTTTGATTATTTCTAAAAACTGACTTGACTATATTACTTAAAATCACTTTAGCTGTTTGTAACAGAAAAAAAGAAAATCCAACATAACAGAGGCTTAAAGGAGATAGAAATATATTACTGTCTCATGTAAAAGTGGTTTAGACACAGACTGGACAGCGTGGATGGTAATTCCATGGTGGCATCAAGGTCTCAAGCTCTTCATTTTCTGCTCTTCCTTTCTAGTTAGTGCACGGCTCGCACAGTAAGGACCTCGGTAACCATGACGGCTGCTAGAGCTTTAGCCGTCATAAATATGCTACAGGCCTAGAGAAATAGGACAGGAGAAAATTTTAAAAAGGTGCGCCCTAAAGATGAGTTAATTTTCTTTAATTAGATTTTCCTGAAATCCCACATTATTCTTGCATTTGATCAAATGTTCATTCCAGGCATGTAGTTTATTATTCCAAGAAGCAATGTAATCATCAACGCCTGCCCAAATGCCAAATCAGTGTTCTATTTAATAAGGAGGGAGAGGACACTGGAGTTTGAGGTAAACAATTATGTACCTGCCATAGTGGTATCCTCTATACTATTAGGCAGCTTTGTTTACATATATGTATGCATAGTTGGCGCCCATGGAATTGACCATTGATTTGCCTTGTATTGGTTTACGGTTCCTCTATCCTTTATGAGAAGACACATTATGGAATTTTAGCAATGGGAAGACATTCAGGAAAAGGACAACTCCGTTTTCTGTTTGCCGGAAGTATATACTTTACTATTTTCTTCTATATGGTTGATTTTGTTAAATTTAGCATAATTTCTAATTTTTGAATAATAAAATTAGCCACTCAGCATCATCATAAATTATATGTATTGAACATAGTTGTAATTTATTTCATTAAATTATGCCATTGACAAGTTTAAATTCATTTTTACACTTCTGGAGATGTCAAGATTGCTCTAATACATGTCTGATTTTCAGAAAGGTGCATTTAAAAATTTAATTTAAGGAATATTTTTAGCTTTCTTTGAACTGATTATTGACCTTCTGATTCTATAACAAATCTCAGTGGTATTAACTCTCAGCGATATTTGTAAAGCAACAGTAATCAGCCAAGAGGGAGCAATTGAGTTGATGTAATTATCTTGGATTTATGCAACAATTCCTTTCATTGACATGAATTGATATCTGAAGGGGATAATTCTTTGATGGACTAAACAATTTGGTCAAGAAAATTTGACACCACATGCAAAAATACTAATGGGACCTTCAGTGCCATTTTTCAGGTCCTCAGAATGACTTCCCCCAAATTTTATGTAAGTAGTACTTGATTGTGAAATTTAGATAAAATTATCAAATATTAGATACAAAATTCTATTACATGTATTCATACAGTTTAGCATTTTGTTGCTCTTTTCTGAGGGCCTATAACCAAGAATAGAGATCTCTTAAAAGGAGATTTTAAAAATGGTCACATATTATCCTCTCAGTTCTGATTTTAAAGTGAGAGATTGACTTTACATTGGTGTGAATTTTCATCTTGGAGCTAGACTTCAATCTTTCCACGAGCTCAGTGTCACTGACTGCAGTTCAGCTAATCAGCAAAGGTGATGTGTTTACATTGACTCAGTCAATGTTCAGTTAAAATGCTAATAAAATTGATAGTTTTTGTCTGTGTTTCACAGGTATGTTAAAGGCAGACACAGATGTAAGCTAACTTCTTAGCATATATCTTTTATACAGAGTGGGTATAAAGCTTGTGTGCAACTTAAATAGTACTAATTGCACATGAGATTTATGTCCACCCTGTGTATAAACCCGTGTGTGTGTTTGAGTGTATATGTTTGTGTGCGTTTGCGTGTTTTTTTGTGTGTGTTTGTGTGTGTGTGTGTTTGCGTGTTTTTTGTGTGTGTATGTGTGTTTGTATGTATGTTTGTGTGTGTTTGTGTGTATGTGTGTGTTTGTATGTATATGTTTGTGTGTGTTTGTGTATATGTGTGTGTGTTTGCGTGTTTTTTGTGTGTGTATGTGTGTTTGTGTGTGTTTGCGTGTTTTTTGTGTGTGTTTGTGTGTTTGTATGTATATGTTTGTGTGTGTTTGTGTGTATGTGTGTGTTTGTATGTATATGTTTGTGTGTGTTTGTGTGTATGTGTGTGTTTGTGTGTTTTTTGTGTGTGTATGTGTGTGTTTGCGTGTTTTTTGTGTGTTTGTGTGTATGTGTGTGTGTTTGTATGTATGTGTGTGTGTTTGCGTGTTTTTTGTGTGTGTTTGTGTGTATGTGTGTGTTTGCGTGTTTTTTGTGTGTGTGTTTGTGTGTATGTGCATGTTTGGTGACACAGAGACCTAGGCTGTTTGTTTCTGTAGCTCCACTATGTAATTAGTTTGTGTCTGCTCAGGATGTTACAGAACTGGAAGAGAGAACTGGGGGATCTTGTGGGATATATTTGAAGACCAGTTTTAGAAATGGCTTATATCAATCACTTTTACTCATGTTTCAATGTTTGGAATTCTGGAAGAAACCCCCAACCTAGCTGCAAAGAAGGCTGGGAAATGGACTCTTCCAGAGTTTCCAAGAAGAGAACATGGTATTATAAATAAATGAAATTGTCTCTGCCATGGTGCTCACCTTACGTCAGTGTTATTATTTAATATTAGTATCATTACTTTTATTAATTTAATGGTTGAGAGAAAAGAGACTTAGGATATGTAGTTACTTCTTCAAGGTTACACAGTTGATGAAGGGCAAAGTTGGAGTGAGAAGACAGTGTTCTTGACTCTTACTGCAGGGCTCTTTGCCTTTGTTCTGTGATTTTTACTACACCCCTGTTCTTCAGATCTGCTTTTCCAATAAATAGGTAGGTAACTCTGTTCTGAAGAAAAATGAATGAGAGGCCAGGAAAACATGAAGTTAAGATGCGAATAATGCTTTCCTTAGTTTATCTTTATAAATCTTAAGCTCTGCTGATAATTTTTAAGTTCATACAGTGACACTATCTTACAGTACCTTTGTACTGCTTCCCAGATTCATATACTTTTCTGTGTATTTGTGGTTTAGTCCTAGATAAAAATTACATTTAAAATATATGTTCACCCATGTGTAATAGAAAAGTTTTATATGCACAAGGTCCAGTGTTGCTGGACTTCTGGAATATATAATTAAAATAAATAATTGTAGTCAGACTTCAATTATAAAGAAGCAGAATTTTAGCCGGGTGTTGTGGCGGGCGCCTGTAGTCCCAGCTCCTCGGGAGGCTGAGGCAAGAGAATCACCTAAGCCCAGGAGTTGGAGGTTGCTGTGAGCTATGACGCCACGGCACTCTACCGAGGGTGATAAAGTGAGACTCTGTCTCTACAACAAAAAAGCAGAAATAGAAAAATTTTTCAGTTCCTTTCAGATAATTGCATCATAGAAAGAAACAAAATTTATCTCTTACTATAG
Organism: Perodicticus potto; assembly: GCA_963574655.1. Classification (NCBI taxonomy): domain Eukaryota; kingdom Metazoa; phylum Chordata; class Mammalia; order Primates; family Lorisidae; genus Perodicticus; species Perodicticus potto. The sequence goes on from CAUYRH010123281.1 coordinate 18,368, forward strand.
ATATTGCTTTTTCTCTCTCTTTTTTTTTTTTTTGCTTTTATTTTCAGCTAGCGTTTACTTTTCTTAGTTTCCTTTTTTGTTTGTTTGTTTGTTTGTTTTCCCATTGTCCTTCCTCGTAAGGATTCGATTCACAGGCCGTTTGCCTCCCAAGTAGCTGGGATTACAGGCGCTCGCCACAACGCCTGGCGGTGTTCTTTCCTGGTGGTAGAGACAGGGTCTTTTACTCTGGCTCACTCATGCTTATGCTGGTCTTGAACTCTGTGAGCACTGGAAATCCACCTGCCTCGGCCTCCTACAGCGCTGGGACTACAGGCGTGAGCCAGCACGCCCGGCCATGCTTTTTCTCTTTGATTGACATAATAGTTAATATAAAACTGGAACCTGCTGATAGGACCAAAACAGGATATTGTTTATGGGATTTGCTTTCTTCTCCAGTCTGTCAAACACCTGAGGAACAACGTTAGACATTTAAAGTTCCTAAAAGACTGGCAAGTTAATGTTGGCTTTTGTACATAAATAAAATAAACCCATATAGTTTTATCAATTCTATAATTCAAATCCCCAAGGTGATTCTATGGCAGGCTTATTTTAAAAATTCTACATGTAAGGAGGTAGTGCCGAATAAACACTCAGCCCCTGATGGAATGCGTGCAAAGCCATTTGTCTAGTAGGAGAACAGATTACATCCTGTATGCCTTCATCTCCGAAGGCTTCTTGTTCTCCTGCCCCTGAAAGTGGACCCAAAGAAGGACAAAGTTCAATGGCCTCAGATTAGTTGCTGCCCCTCTAAATTCTCACTTCTTGTTTGGACAGTTGAACTTGCCGGGAGAATTCATAATTTGTTTGTTATGATTGTCCATTTATACATTAAAGCAGTTTGTGTGCGGTTTAAAAATGCATACTTGAAAAGGATTCAAATTATACAGCATTTGCTGCCATGTAATAGACACCATCAGGGGATTTCCATTCACGTGTTGGCTGTTTCTACACACAGACACACATATGTGCACACTTCATTCTTTCATTACCAGATATTGAGTAACTACTGTGTGGGAGTATTTGTTATGGAATGGACAGGGAACACCACCTTTTTCCCTGTGGCCAATCATAGTTCCTGTTCAGCTGAATTATCTCAGCAATTATGATTCTCCAGATCCTTTCAGGATTCCTCTGATATGGATCTTCTGAATTAAAATGGTACTTTCACATTAATAGAATGGGCCTCTGATGCCATCTTAACAGGCAGAACAGGCGTCCTGAAAAATACGCTTTTCACAAAAAGTCTGAGCTGCTATCCAGAGTCCCTAACACAAAGAACAACACATATAAAGGGCTTTTTGAATGTATTTAAGAGAGAATGATTTCATAAACTACTTCTTAAACATTCAAAGCAAAGCGGAGTGCCCTCTCACCCTGACTCCACACACACCAGGTTTTGCCTGGCACAGTGGTTCTCAACCTGTGGGTCATGACCCCTTTGTAACAATGAAAATATATCCTGCCTATCAGATATTTACATTACAATTCATAACAGTACAAAATTACAGTTATGAAGGAGCAACGAAAACGCGGCATTCGGAGGCATTAGGAAGGGTGAGAACCACTGGCCTAGCATATATCACCACATTGCTCAAAATACCTGCAGTGATTTTGTTTCACTCTTGTTAAACCTCCGATGTGGCCAGGTGTTGGGCATGCTGGGAGGAATCTGGAATAATGGTCAGTAGCAAGGGACCAAGGCCAGTTAACAGAGGGTAGGTTGTTGGGGGTTGCCCCTGAAGAGAGTCGGTCAAGCATGGCTGGCCTGTGCTCAGCAGGTAAAGGGGTCCCAGCCATGGGCCTAGGGAGTAGTGACAGCCTCTCAGTCCTGAGAACACAGCACAGCAAGAGAAACCCTGGGGCTCTGGCATTTTATGCTTAAGCAGGAAACTAGCTGTAGAAAGGGGTGTGATGCTAAACCACAGAAAATAAAGGTTTAGATTTTGTCTGCATCAGGTGGGATTGATCCTGGGCACTGCAGGTGGTTAAGCCTGCTAGAGGCGACCAGGAGGTCCAGATGTGGGGAAGGAGAGGGAAGAAGCAGGGATTAGGGACCGGGATCCAGACCAGGTCTGTCAATATCCAGTCACACGCTGAGCCAGCCGACCTTTACCCTCCTCCCTTCTCCTCCCCTCTCCCACTGCCCTCCATTCTTTCATTCCTTTTTCTCTTTCTCAGTCAACAGCAGTTATTGATTACCTCTTATGCACGTTGAGGTAGCAAAGGTCTTAGAACTAAGTGCAGAGATAGGAGAATTTCACCTTTAATATCTCAAGAACTAAAAAGTTTCTTCATGCAGGGAAAATGAAACAGAAAAAAAGAAGTCAACGTCGTGTAGTGGTCAGGGAAGGCTCCCAGGAAGAGGTGATAGTGGAGCAGTCTTGAAGGATGAATGGCAGTTTTCAAGGAGCAGAAGAAGGATCCCCTCAGACATATCTCCTAGTGTTTGTTACAGATATCCTGTGCTGTTTTCACTGGGCTTTTCACTGTTCTACCAGCATATTATCTAGTCCTTGGTTAAGGAGTTTCCTCTGAAAGTCCAGGCATAACACTTGATATGGAGTGAAAATTGTTAGGTAGAACTGAAGAAGGGAATTCTGGTGCGGGGAGTATGGGAGCAAACCTCCAGCAGAGCAGCTGGGCAGTGTCCGCTGGTCATCATCAACACAGGGGTCTCCCTGCCTTGTCTTCCCTGATGACCTCATCTGCATCCAGTCTAGGGACTATTTCTGCAGCTGCTCATACCACTTCCATTTCTAGTGTGTGTTCTTCTTATTCCACATGAGCTTGTCCAGTTCCTATTCTTAAAAGTAAGACCCCTGATTATCTTAACCTAAGACATTTGCCCCTTCCAGGGGCTCTTCCTGAGGGTAGAAGGCAGATAGAGGAGATGGGATTCAAAATGTAAGCCAGGTGTCTACCGTGAACTGTCCTATCGTCATGGCCAGTCCAAGGACAGGCCTTGTGTATTCCACCTCTAACTCTGGTTACTGTGATCCCTCTATCTAGAGCTAAATTTGAAAATAAGCCATCATGTTTACTGCACAGCTACCCCCCTTCTAAGCGAAACAATATACTAGGACATAAACTTCCTGAAAACATAGAATTTCTTACTCATCTTTACAGCCCTGGCTGCTTCTACCACATATAGTAGGTGCTGAGTAAAATATATATTTTTTAATTTTGAGATATTATCATATATCATTGTGGATTCTCAACATGTTTAGATATTTCTAGTTTGATCAGTTTGCTTTGAAAATTAATCTCTTGATCTTTAAGTGGTTTCTAAATGAGAAAAAAACCAAAACTTTAAAAATGCTTAATAGAAGGCAATCTGAGGATCATATTCATATTTATGTAGTGATTAGTTTAATGATTATGTTGTCTTTTATTTTTTAAAGTTTATATAGCCAGGATCTTATAACTTTCTTTAAATACATTTTCTTTAATGGTGAAAGAGAAAATATGTATTTCTGTAGATGAGGAAATACAGACAACTTACATTTCCACAGAGTGCATGGAAAAAGGGAAAGGCAGTTGTTTCACTCACGTTTTGCCATATTCGAGACATTTAACCAGTTACATCATTCTTTTTGCTGATAGTTTGATTTTCTTTATTAATAACTTATTAATAATTGATTTTACATATAAAAATAAACTCGTGATTGACAACATATAACTAATACATATACACTGTACATATACACTGTTAACCTACAGTATATTCTACTTTTTCCCAGATTACTAAAGGTTTCATTAAAGAAAAAAATGTATGTATTTGTGCTCTCAAATGAATACTCTTTTAAGTTCATTTGTTTCCAGTTTTCTTTTGATTTTTAGGATTTACATTTTTAAAATTATCTTTGTAATTGGTATATATTATTTAGATTACTTTCATATATTTGCTTCATAATTAACTTTTTTGAAAAGTAAATAAAAGCTTAATCATTCCTCCAGTAAATGCTGAGATATGCAAATAATGCTCAAAGATAGGAATTAAAAATTTCAAAAAAATTAAAAAAATAAAAACAATGGAAACCCTCTCTTCAGATGGGGAAATTCCTTGGTAAAAATGCTAGACTTTTATAAGCTCTCTCACTGAGTTTGGCTAGTTAAATGAGAACTAAGTGCTTGGAGTTAGAGATTCATACCTAAAAACAAAATATGAAAGTTAGGAAGTATGCTAACAGGTGCCAGGACATGTACATATATTTTCCAAATTATTTAGTAGTTGTAGTATAATGCATGTGTAGCTGATGTACCAAGAATCTTTATAAAAGTACAAAAGAGAAGTTTATAGAACTCCTGATTTAAGTATCTATTTTATCCCCAAAAGTCTCTGAATGTGACCTGTAAGTATGCAGTGGGAAATAAAAGTTTCATGTCAAGCCTATTGTCTTCTGGGATCACTAGATCATATTGTCCAGTTTCTGGTGGAGGATGGTTTCCTTTACTAATGGGGCTCCATAGTAACACAAGGCTGGGCAATTTGGGGGGGAGCCACTTTTATATGATTTTTAACTTTGACAGTGTTAAGAAACCCATTATATTCCTTGGAGCTGCCTTCATTCACCTCCAAAATTGTAGATATACAGTAGAGCGTAATGAATGAATGAACTGGGCCAGTTTCCAATGGCAGCAAATCCAAGGAGATCCCAGGAGCTCAGTCATAGGCAGTGTGGACCCACGAAAGGCCCACTCCGGAGATCACGTGAGCTCTTAATGTTGCAGCTGTGTCTTTGGCCAAAAATCATTAATTTTTTTTATGAGTTAGGACAGATTTGTTATTTTGCATACTAGTTTCCTCCTCTATAAAGATGGTTATAATGATATATAACTGCTTTACAGGGGTGGAATGACTAATTGCTCATTGTAAAGTATTTTTTAAATACAAAGTGTTAGATAAATGGGTATTACTCTAGTTGTCTTTATTATTATCATTATGGTCTAAATCTGAAAGATGAAAAGTGCTAGGTAATTGTAAGATGTGGTGATGCTATACTCAAATAAAGGTGAATAACCTGAATTGTTGCATAACAAAAATTCAGATATCTGTGTGTGGTACAGCAGAGTATCTTTTATGGGAAGATAATATAGATAATTGTACTTTAATTAACTCAATTAAGCCTAAGGTTTTTACATATGAATATAGACAGAATAATGTTCTAACAGCAGTTCATTTCATCTGTGTAGTGGTGATTATGAGGAACGTTTCTTTCATGTATTTAAATGCCCAACATAAAAATAATTATATACTAGAATATGAGGTATTCCAGCTTCATGCAACATTAGCAGGCCAGGAGAAGGTGAATTTAACACAGCATAGGCCATCTCTTGAGGTATGTGAAAAGGAACAAGAAAGAGTACCATTTTCCTATCCAGGCCTATACTTGGCATTGACGGGGGACAAGGGGTCCCACAGAACATATGGCCCAAGGATATATATTCCCAGCAGTCAGCCAGGCCTGCAAGAGGAAACAGGGAAGGAAGACCACAGCAGAATCTTCTTAGCACACAAGTAAGGTATGGTGCTGCAACTTGGCAGCAGGGAAGACCAGGTGTCCTCATGAAGGCACCTAATCCTGAGTCTAAATGGCAGCAGGAGAGACCTGGTCATTATCCAGAGCCTGGGTCTGAAAGGGTGACCCATGTCAAACTTCAGCTCAGAGAGAGTTGAAGCTGCTAGTGCTGCGTCTCCAAAACTAGCTTTGGGAACGGACCTGAGTGAAGCTGATGCAGGGGGAGCATTAATGAATTCAGCTATGAGCAACCAGGAGGGACAAATAGCAAGACTGGGAAATGCACAGGATTAGGTCATTTTTAGGAGAAGATGAGCAAGAAATGATGTATCAGGAGTTGTGTCAGGAATAGCTACAAGGAGGACAAAGCCCTCAGTAGGCTAAATATGTACTGAGTCTGCAACTTCCTGGAAGCCGAACCCCCTCCCCGCCCAAAGCCTTATACTTACGAATGTGATGCCACATCCATGTTTGCAGGGTTGGCTTTGCAGAATATACACCAAAGCTTCAGGTTTCTTTCCGCTATAATTGGAAAACATATAATTCACTAGTCAGAGTTTGTTAAACAAGGAATAAGTCTACATCTCCATTGGTACAAAACCCTTTTCTATTGTCAGATAATCTACATTTAGTGCTCTTCACGCAGGCATGCCCTAGATAGATTAGGACAACCCACCCCGGGCCAGGCTGTGTCTCCAACAAAGTCAGTGAATGTTCTTAGGTGAGTGTCTCTCTTCACTATCAGATTGTAGATCCCACAGGCACATGGACTGGGTGTGTTTTGTTCCCTTGCTGCATCCTCAGAACCTTGCAGAAGGCTTGACATATGATAGGCACCTACAAACTAGCTGTTGGACAGATGATTAAAGGAATAAGGATAATAACTAACCTTTATGGGGTGCTGGCTCCATCCCAGGCACTGTGTAAGGATGGCACATATACTGTCTAGTTTAATTCTATCAATATCCTAGTAGACAGGTACTATTATTACTATTATTTTATAGATGAAAGATAAAAATCTCAGCAAGGTTAGGATGAATACAATATTGGACCCAATAATTTAACTAAGACTCTCCACATCCCTCTCTTTTAACCATTGCACTGTAAATTCATGAATGCAAATTAACCTGGAATTAATTGTGGGAATAAGAGGTTATCCGTAGATTAATGTGTCTCCAAACCCTCTTAAGGTGATTTCTCTGGATAGTGAATTTTCTGCTTCAAATTCCCAGGTCTCATCCTTACATCTACCTCTCATTCTCTGGAAATAGCTTTATTCCTCAGAGTTATTTTCTGGGAAAAGAAGAATTGGTAGTGACAAACTAGAAATTTCTAGGCTGATCTGTTCTTCTTTTTCAGTTTGAATAAACTACATTATCCAATCTTTCATCCAAAAGTTTTTCATTATACTTCATTCTGAACAAATAGTATTTCTAGTAATCAGAATCTGTGAGGATTTTGTTATATTCTAAAATTAAAAAAAACACTATAAAGTTGAAGTCATCTATGATTTCTTTTCCCAGTTTTATTTTTCCTTCACACAGAGAAAATTATCATGCATTTGATGTGCAGTTTTCTAATAAACTACCTGTTATTTATGGACACATACATATATTATAACTATGACAATTGTATAGAACTATGACAATTGTTCTAATATATATATATATATATATATATATGTCCATAAATAACAGGTAGTTTGTTTTAAAATTTTGCATAAATATGTTATATATTATAGTCATTTTAAAATTTGTTTTGATTTATGTTTGCTAATCATTGTTTAAAAAAGTATTCAGACTAATATGGAAATAATTACAAAATGATTACTGAAAGGATATTTTGGGTTAATTGATAATAATCTGATACCTATGGAATTCAGTTCTACTAAAAAAAAAAAGGTAGTTTTTAGGAACATACATTCCCATTGCTAAAAGTTCTCATACAGAAAATCTTTTTAATGAAGATGGTAACAGTAAGAAACTTTGAAGTATATACAATATACATTTTTGAAAGGCAGTTAAACTAAATCTCAACTTGCACATGTTTTGATGTAGTTGTAGAACATCTGGTTAACATTTAGATTGGTGTTCTTAAATCCTGTATAGGACTTCTTTGTAAATACTTACAAAGGAATACTTATTTTTGTCCTAAAAATTAAAAAAAAATTATGCTAGTATTTGGACCCAAGAGTTCAAAGAATATGCCAATGTTTAATTTGTTCTTTGAAAAATAATAAAAGATGACTTTGATAAAACCCCTAAGAAGTTTGTATGTTTGTCTACTTTTTCTTGGAAAGGAATACAAACTCCAACTACAAGTATTATCTTAAGTATGCTCTGAATTAGTGGTTCTAAAACTTGAGCGTATATCTGAATTGTTTGGAGAGCTTGTTAAAAATATAGATAACTATAATTTAGTATAGATTATAATACATACAGATTATACAGAGCTTCTGTTTCAGTGGGTCAGAAATGGAGGCCATGAATTTGAATTTCTAACAAATTCCTTTTTGATGCTGATCCTGCCAATCTGGGTACCAGACTTTAAGAATTACTGTTTTAAGTGAAAGTGATTAATGAGAGAATGTAAGTAAGGTCATGGCACATTGAGGAGGCTGGTAAATTCTCTTTCCAAAAAAATCAGATGTAGAGCTGGATTTATGAAAAAAATAAAAATTAAAAATTAAAAACTGCTGCCACTTCAGAACTCTTAAAATCAAAATGCAGAACACATTAATCTGAGAAGAATTTATGCTTCAAAAATTGCTGAGCTTCAGATAAGAATACTTAGAATCCGTGACATTCCTGCTCCTATCTCTACTCTTTCTATTTGGTTATACAGAAATTTTTCCAGGGAGGGCAAACACTGCTGCAGTCAAACAAGACTCATGGACTTGGAGTAGTGGGTGATTACCATTCTCAGAAGAGTTGATGGTAGAAGTGATAATCTCAGCCAGTTGAGAGACCAAAGCCTGAAGGTGTGATTGTAGTTGGGACAAACTTATTTCTAACACTGACCACATCCAAGCTTTTGATATAAACTTGAGGCTGTTACATGTGCAAAGTAGAAAAGGCCCTGCAAAATATAAAAGCCAAAGAATACCTCAAAATGGCCCCAACTTGGAATACACTTCCCTACCCACACAATAATCTGCTAGCAAAGAATGAAAGCCCATGTGGCTTAAGGTATTTGTGCAAAATCACTGTCCAGTCTTTGGCTGACAATTAAGCTACAATGAAACGGAGGCAACCCCTGTGAAGCCAGGATTCAAAACAATAAGTTAAACAATAATTTAAAAGCATAGTCAATGGCATCTGATGCTGCTCATCACATAGGAGATACATTTCATGGATTTAAGACCAGGTACATTAACAAACAAAACAACCCCTAAATCTTCCAGCAACAACAGTTTTCAGGGAAAAGTAACAGTTTCCAGAGTTGCTGTAAAACATACAATTAAAACACACACACACACACAAATGTAAGACATTCAAAGAAATGGGAACTTGTGACTAAAGGTTGGGAGAGGAGGCAAGAAGTTTAAAAGAATGATTATTAGAGATTAGTAGGGAGTAGAAAGAATAGGCACAGAGTTTCAGGTTGAGAAGATCCAAAAGTTCTGGACATGGATAGTTGTGATGGTTGCATAGTAATGTGATTGTACTTAATTGTACTGACCTGAAGACTTAAAAATGGCCAAAATGTATGTGTGTGTGTGTGTGTGTGTGTGTGTGTGTGTATAATTATATATATGTATGTATTACATATTACTTACAATAAAAAAAGCAGTCAGTAGTAACTATTACTTGGTGTCTATAGATATTAGATTTAGCAGACAAAGAATTCAGAGCATTATATTATATTGCTGTTATAAATATATTCAAGGAAATAAAGGGAACAAGGTTAAATAATTAAAGGAAAATATCACAATAATCAATCCATAAATAGAGATTTTTCAATCTCTAAGATAAAAGAAGACAAAAATTATAGTATTCTGGAGTTAAAGAGTTTAAATAGCTGGAATGAAAAAGCCAAGAAAGGGTCTCAATAGCAGGTGAAAAATGTCATAAGAAAGAATTGGTGAACTTAAAGATAAACTGATAGAGATTATTCAGTCTGAATAACAGAAGAGTAAAAGGATTAGGGGAAAATTGAAGAAAAATGAGCAGAACCTTAGAGAGCTGTGGGGGAAAAAGAAGTATGTCAAGATATTTTAATAGGAGTATTAAAATGAATATTTGGTGAGATCACACTTGTGGTGCATATGTGAAGGGTCAGGAGAAAACTTCTAAATACGGATCAAAATTGTTTTCACATAGTAAATGAGAAAATATCATGAATGTTATATTAATCAGTTTGATAAAAATATCTCCGATTGTATGTGAAGCCTGCACACTGTA
>CAUYRH010123290.1:0-21738 GCA_963574655.1 Perodicticus potto
AAGAATCTGGGAGCATTTAAATTGGGTGCATAAATATTTAGAATTGAAATGTCTTCTTGTATTTTTCCCTTGACCAATACAAAGTGACTATCATTGTCTTTTTTGACTTCAGTTGCTTTAAATCCACATGTATCTGAAAATAAGACTGCAACCCTTCTTTTCTACTGAATTCCATTTGCCTGAAAAACTGACTTCCAAACTTTAACTCTGAGTTTTAATTTATCTTTTGAAGGTACCACACTTATCAATTATCTCAATAAATGTGAATGGCTTGAATTCCCCACTGAAGAGGTGTAGATTGGCTGATTGGATTAAAAAACACAAGCCATCTATTTGCTGTCTGCAGGCAACACTCAACATTTGTTGGATACTTTTAGTTCACAGTTTCCACTTTAAATGGCACCAAGTTCTTTTTAAATTATATAATATTTTTGCAAAGCAGTGGTTCCTGTGATTGAAAAAATAAAAAGCATGAGCATCTCAGAAAAATAAGTGTGGAAGAGCCAATGAGAGTGGCAGAGTCTGACTTAACTTAAGATAAGCCTTGTAGGGCCCACAAAATTCACACCTCACATTGATAAATGTGAAAACATAATTTTTCTTTTAAGTTATATATATGTGTTGTATTTAATAAGTTGTTAGGACATAAAAATTTGTTCTTTGGACCTAGTCTTAATAAATGAAATGGTTATGTATTTATTTGGTTTAGTGGTACTATAAAATAATTGCTGATTCATGAAGGTTGCTGATGAAGAAACTTTGGTGTCCTTTGATCTATGCTGATGGTAAAGTGGTTGATGGAATCGAAATACACTATGAAAGAAAAATGGATTTGAGGCCTAGTTTCTTATGGAAAAGTTTTAGCATCATTTTTTTTCTTTCTAATATCAGAACATTCATTTTAATAGTCTTGTCAAAGACAAAATTGGGAAATTATACTATAATTTTCCTTAAGTCCTATTTAGCTCATTATGAAGAGTAATGCGATGTCAGGCATGTAATAAGCACTCAAAATATTTGCGGAATGAATATCCAAAACTTTATGAATTATATTTAATCACAAAATAAATAATCGTTCCAAATTATTGAACTGTTTGCAATTGTCATTAAACTGGCTTATAAATATATCAAATGTCACAAAGAATTTGGACCATTGTCCAAATAACTGAGTTAAATAAAAAAAAATAATAAAAAACCTCCTATGTTCTCCTGTACATCACTGCCATATAGTTTTGATGGTGGACAACGAGGTACCTTATGCATGTCTTCACCTTATTCCAAGAGAGGTGATACCTTCTACGTGGGAAAGTGCTAATTCAGTATTCTCCTGTCAAAGCAGAAATAGTATGAAAATTTTCATTAAAAACAAAAAGTAATGCATGTGAGGGATCAAATACATGTTATTTTTAAAAGATGTAAAATAAAAGAGAAAAGCTTCCTCCCCAGACCCTATAGACTTCTACTGAAAAGTACATATGCCCCATTAATAACGTGTGGGTAGCAGGTAGACTTGAAGAAGATCCCTGTCTTTGTCCATGTTGTGTTACTATAGAGGAATATCTGAGAATGAGTTATTTATAAAGGACAAAAGCTATATCTGATGCATGATTCTGAAATACGGAAACGTTAAAGATTGGGTGTCTGGTGAGGGCAATGGGCTGCTTCCACTCACAGTAGAAAATGAAGGGGATCCAATGTGTGCAGAGATCACATGGTGAGAGAGGAGGCAAGAGAGAAAGCCTGGGGAAGTGGCATTGGCTTTTCAGCAACTAACTTTTTTGGGGAACTAATGAAGTGAGAACTCCCATAATACTAAGGGAATGACACCAAGCTATTCATGAGGGATTCACCCCTGTGTCCCACACATCTCCCAGTAGGTCCCACCTCTAATATTGGGCACTAAATTTCAACACGAGGCTTGGGAAGGGCAAATATTCAGAATATTGTCCTCAGGGATTTATACCTCCTGGCATTCATGCCCTTGTGTACCACCCTTCCCTTGAATCTGGGTAGCATCTGCTACTTGCTTCTAAACAATGGGCTATGACAAAGGTAAGGGGATGCCACTTAGGTGGTAGCATTACATAAGATTATAACTTCACTCTTGCTAATAGACTCTCTCAATAGATTCTCCCCTGTGCTGGCTTTCGTGAAGAAAGCTGCCATATGGGGAGGCCCACATGCAAGGAACTAAGGGTGACCTTTGCCAACGGTCATCAAAGTTCCCATTCCAAAGACCTGCAAATAACCAACAGGCATGTGAACTTGAAAATGGATCCTTCCCCAAATAGATTCAGATGAGACTCAGTTCTGACTGAAAGTGTGAGAGCCTGTGAGACGCTAAAGCAGAGAACCCAAGCAGAGAACCCAGCTCAGCCAAGTAAAGATTCCTGACATACAGAAAGTGTGAGTTAATAAACAAGCATTGTTTAAAACTGCTAATCTTGTGATAATACTGTGACACAGCAGAAATTAACCAATATATGATCCATACAGTACAGTAATATTTACAAATGGAATCAAATTATACATGTGATGGCAATCTGTCTCTTTTTTTGTTTTCCTTAAGAGGATATATATTAACTTAAACAAAAAAGGAAAATAGCAAAAATGTTTTCAGGAAATATTCTCTTTTTATGTTCTTCTGAATATATCTGGACAATGATGTTATTGTTTGTATACAGAGGGAATTAGTTTTCACTTTCCTTTGCTCATACTCATATTGGTCTTCTGTAAGTTCTCAAAATACTCCCTATTTCATTTTGCCACAAGCGATGTCCTCTGACTAGAATATTTGTTTATTCACTCCTCAGTTCCCTGTCATCTAGGCAACTGATTTATTTCTTATGATATTAAGCCGATCATCACTGGTCCTGGGAAGACCTTCTTGATCTCTCTGACCAAGCCAAGTCTTTTGATTTTACACTGTCAGAAGACCATGAGTTGCTCCTTCATAGTATTTTGTACTTAGAACAACTGTATGTTTTTTTTTTTTTTTGAAACAAGATCACACTCTGTTGCCCTAAGAGATGTAGTGGCACAATCACAGCTCACTAACAACCTGCATCCTCTGGGCTCAAGCAGTCAATCCTCCTAGTACAGCCTCCCTGGTAGCTATGCATACAGTGTGTACCACCATGCCTGACTAATTTGAACATTTTATTTTTCCAGTGGACATACAGTCTTGCTCTGTTGCCCTGGCTGGTCTTAAGTTCCTGGCCTCAAGTGATCCTACTTCCTCTGCCTCCCAAAGTGCTGGGGTTATAGGTGTGAGCCACTGTACCCAGTCATAATTTTGTATTTAATTTTATAATATAAAAAAGATTTCTTTGTAATAACTATATCCTATAGTTCTGTAGATGATTTATCTCTTTTAACAGAGAAAACAGCTGATTCTGTACATCTTATAATACCCATATTGATATACAAGATTGGACAATTAAATTTGTGAACTCATCATAGAAAAAATGCTATAAACCTCATTGTTGAATATCACTATAGTAACCTTCAAGATATTCCCCTTGGGAAGCTATGCCAGTTGCCTATTCAACCCTTCAAAACAATTTTGAACCTCTTTTTCTGGAATGGCTATCAGACCTGTTGTCATATGAGAACTGACAATTAAGTTTGCAAATTCATCCTACAAAAAGTGCAACATACCTCATTGCTGAATATCACTACAGTCACCAGATGACCAAGGGGAATACTTCGAAGGTGACTGCAATGATATTCATCAGTGAGGTACGTAACACTTATTCTAGGATGAGTTTGTGAACTTAATTGTCTGACCTCATATAAAACCCTAGAAAACACCAGATGAACTGGGTCTGGGGTGTACACCCAATTTTCTCCTTTGCCACACAGTGGAAGAATGAGTTGTCTTGGACAACCCAAATACTAAGGATAGCTGACTAGCAAGAAAGAGGTCCTTACATACTTTTCTTGATATTTGACCCACAGATAAGCAAAAACCCCCCTCACAAAATGAACATGTGGTCCCTGGGCTGCAAGTTGGACACCCCTGGTTAGTTAACAAAACATTTATAATTTTTATACAAGTACTTTTTATTCTAAATAATTAGATTAAAGTCAGGCTATGGGGCCATGGTTTTACCATGCGAGAGAACGTGCACACTTTGAAGGACAAATATGGACTATTATCCAAACTTTCTCCTGTAAAACACTTTAAAGGCAATCATTATTTATTTATTTTTATTTTAAAAATTAATTATTTTTAATTGACAAAAATTGTATATATGTTAAGTACAACATGGTTTTAGAAATATGTATGTATTGTGGAATGGCTAAGTCATGCTAATTAATAGCTGTATTACCTCATACACTTATTTTTTATGGTGGGAACTCTTAAAATACATTCTCTTAACAAGTTTTAAGAATACCATATATTGTTACTAACTATAGTCACCATGTTGTATTATAAATCTCTTAAACTATTCCTCTTAAATGAAATTTTGTGTCCGTTGACCAACATCTTCTCAAACTACCCAAAACCTCAGCCCAGGGCAACTACTATTCTACTTTCTATTTCTGTGAGTTCATTATTTTGGATTCTACATATAAAGGAGATCATGCAGTATTTATCTTTCCATGCCTAGTTTATTTCACTTACCATAATGTCTTCTAGGTTCATTCATGTTGCAAATGACAGAACTTTCTTTTTTAGGGTTAAATAGTATTCCACATTTTCTTTATCCATTCATCAGCTTTTGATAGAAAATTAGATCAATCCCATCCATATTTAGGCTATCATAGATATGGTGTAATGAATACAAGAGTGCACCTATCTCTTTGAAATTCTGACTTCCTTTCCTTTTGCTGTGTATCCAGTATAGTCCACTGCTGGATATATTGGTGGGTAATAGGATAGTTCTATTTTTAATTTTTTGAGGAAGCTCCATACCATTGTCCATAACAACATCAATCTACATTGCCACCAACAGTGTACAAGGTTCTCTTCTCTTCACAACATTTCCAACACTTATCTTTTGTCTTTTTGGTAATAGCCATTTTAACAGGTGTAAGATAATATCACGCTGTTGTTTCAATTTTTATTTCTGATGATTAGTGATGTTGAACATTTTTTTCATATGCCTGTTTGCTATTTATTTATATTCTTTTGATAAATGTCTACTCAGATCTTTACCTGTTTTTAAAATTCAGGTTGTTTCCTTCAATAGAGTTGTATGAGTGCCTTTTTTTATTTTACATTTTGGATAATTTTGACCCCTTATCAGATATATGGTTTGCCAATATTTTCTTTCCCCCATTTTGTAGGTTATTTCTTTACTCTGCTAATTGTTTCCATGGCTGTACATAAGCTTTTTAGTTTTATATAATCCCGTTTATATATTATTGCTTTTGTTTTCTGTTTTTTTTGAGTCTTATCTAAAAATCATTGCCCAGACCAACGCCATGGAGCTTTTCTGATAGGAAGCATTATTAAATCAGTTCTTGTATAGTTTCTGTTTCTGATATCCAGAAAACTACATGTTTTCAGCACAGAGTGTACATACATTTGTGTGGGCTGATTCTTACTTCTCCTTCCACTGTGGTAGAGGTGAGTAGGGCTGCCAATCTCATCATAAAAAGACCACAACAAACCTCAATATCTTTGTTCCCCTTTCTTTCTTCTAGTCCCTACAATTCACCTATATTCTTACAAGTGATAGAATGAAGAAAATATTTACATTAGGTAATGTTTGTATTACATAATATTTATATTGCTTTAGTTATGATATGGAAACAAATAATCTAAGTGGTCAGCACTTTGATATAAAAGTTTATTTTCATTCATATTCTATGTTCCAGTAGGTTGTTAGGGAGCTGAGTCCTGTGTTATTACTTAAGGATGAGGCCTTCACCACCTCCTGGCTGCTCATCTGAAACACTCAGCCTTTTTAGTTCCTCAGTCTCCATGATGAAGGAAGAGAGGAGACTGTAAAAATTTCAAGATTTTTCATTGTCTTGGGCTGGAAGCAGTACATGTTGGAGTTACTTCCACTTAACTAGTGGCAAATTATTATATGATTTCACCTAATTATAAGGAGATGAGAAAATTTAGAGGACAAAGGGGATCAAATGGAATATATCTGCCATGAAGTTCACATCCTAATTATAAACACCAAAAGAATATTTTTAAGGATATGGATGAAACAGATGGTAAAATAGGTAGAAACTGGAGCATTAAGGATATGGATGAAACAGATGGTAAAACAGGTAGAAACTGGAGCATTAGCATTTTCTAAGTTTGGTGCTATGGGAAGCATTCTGATTTCATAACATTTGGAGATTTTGTTAAAGACATAAAAGATTAATTGTGAATTTTCAGGTTTAAATTCCTAGAAATGTAGTTATTACACAATGCTATGGCAAAGATTTCCCATCTTTTGTAATATAAATTGCTGTGTCTTTATTGTCTTTAGGTGAGGGCCCATGGATACTTAACTTTGATCCACTCATAATGGAAATGAGTCTGGAGATCTCACCAATAATTTTGTTTATCTTACTTGTTAATTTAACCCCCATTTCAAGTATTGTTATATAATTTTGTCTATATAAGCACTTTTTATTACTTCAATGTTTAATATTTTTCTTCTATTAAAAACAGATATTCTTCTAGCTATTAATGGCCAGAATTGGTGGATGCAGAGATAAGTAAAAAATGGTCTTGACACATGAGGGTTTCAGTTTGTGGCATTGGCTCCCAAAGTTGCTCTTTATAATAATTTCTTAGACTGCTTGTTAGAAATGTAGTATCTTGGGTTACCTACAGGGTTTTGGATTGAGCAGGTCTGGAGTAGGAAGCACACATGTCCCACATAACTGTGATGCAGGCGACCTGTAGACAGCATTTGGTTAAATGCTTGCTGGACGATGTGCAGTATCAGGGTAGTGAGGAACCCTTATCCCCATGCCCTGCCAATTCCCTTTGTCCCCTTATTCTTCTCAGATGAATTGACCTAATCCCGATTTTCTTTGCCTAATTTGGGGAACTGTTTCTTGGCAAAGTCAGTGTTTCTGCCTGCCCCATGCCTTATAGTATGAAGCTTATCTCGGTGGGACATCCTGAGGCTGTCCTGCTGTGCTGGAGCCTTTAGGAGTATGTGAACTCCATGTCAGGTACCGATAGACCAACTTGACTCTGTGTATCCCATCAGTGATTCTCAGCTGGGGGAGAACTTCCCCACACTGTCTCCCTCAGGGGTACATTTGGCAATGCTTGGAGATAATTTTGGTTGTTACAATTAGGGGAGGAGAGGATGCTACTGGCATCTAGTGGATAGAGGCCAGGGATGCTGCTAAACACTCTGTAGCACATAGGACGAACCCCAGTCCCCTAACAAGGAATTTCTCAGGCTAATATATCAACAGTGCCAAGGCTGAGAAACTCTGATCTAAGTCCTATTCTTCTGGAGTGTTTATTTATAAAAAGGCAATTTTTCTATCTCCATTTGTTTGGGTTCCTGGGTTTGTGTGTGGTTGGAAGAGAATGGCACTCTAAAACTCCATCAATAAAAGGTGTCCAGAAGACAGGAGAGATAGCAGAATGGTGCCAGGGAAACCAGGAAGATAGTGTAGTTAAGTAGGAGGAGCCATCAGAGCCATCTGCTTTAGAGAGGCCTAAAGGTGGGAAGTCAGAAGTTTTTTTTTTTTTTGACAGTCTTAGTTTGTCCCATTGGAAGAGTGCCGTGGCCTCATAGCTCACAGCAACCTCAAACTCTTGGGCTCAAGCCATTCTCTTGCCTCAGCCTCTCAAATACCTGGGATTACAGGTGCCGGCCACAATGTACCCAGCTATTATTTAGAGACTGGATCTCGACCTTGATCAGGCTGGTCTCAAACTCCTGAGCTCGGGTGATCCACCTACTTTGGCCTCCCAAAGTACTAGGATTACAGGCATGAGACACCACACCTGGCCCTCAAAGGTGTTTTTAGGACTTACCATCTATGACTCCATCAGTGCTATTGGGATAAAAAGGTGAAGCTGGAGCAGATTGTCTTGGAGAGGAAGTGGTTGGTGAGGAGATGGAAACATTCAGTGCTGAATTCTGTCTCTCAGGGTGTTGAGGGGAAACAAGACAGAAGATGCCAACCTGAGGGGAACACAGGCATGGGGCCGGGTTGAACATGTTTGTGTAATAGAGAGGTTAATAGGGGATATGAAGACTAGGCAGAAAAAGGGAAAATGTCTTCAGTACAGTCCCTTAGAAGGTCAGAGGAACACAAAATTTAGAGCACAGTTGAAATTTTTTTGTTGTTCAGGAGAAATGGTTCCACTTCATGAACATGAAGATGTGGGAGCAAGTAAATGGATGCAAATTAGTTTGTAAAACATGGGAGGTAGCAAGTCGCCTTTGATGGTCTCTTCTGATCTGAAAAGTTGTGCCATTTTTTGAGATTTCAGAAATGGTAGAATAGGGTGCCCAAAAGGAACTACAAGAGTTTGAAATCAAAATCAAATGGTGAAGGAAGGCTCCAGGGGCCATTTCATCAGCCTTAATTCACTGTGGTCTGCAGTAGTTTTGGGGGCAGTTGGGAGGGAGGTTAACCTGGTCATTCATGGCTTACCAAGTCAAGCTAGAGACCTCAGGCTCTCCTGCTCTGTTGCTCCTGAGCTGTACTTCCAGGTGTCAGGGTGGAGGAGGCCAGTGGGGTAGGATGACAACATTCTTAGCTTTCTGCGTCTTTCTTGCTTCCCATGATAAATTCTGGAAACCTCATCTGAGAAGTCTAACTTTTCTCCAGAATTTTAGCATCTCTCACATGTGATGTGATTTTTGCCCTGCTACCTACCCATAGCTGGTGAGACTTCTGATACCTTAGCAGATAACCCATCTCAGACCCAAGCTTATCATGTCTCCAGTATGGACACTAGTGAAGAATATAATCTTAAATCAGTGATTCAGAAATCATGGTTACTGAATGTAATGTTGTTTGCATCCCAAGTTGGAATTTCTACGAGCACTTTCATGGCCCATAGAGACAACAGAATGGAACATTTGAAATAGGTGTCATACTGGGATACCCTGAAAAGACAGCCCTAAAGGCATCCACCTGCTTCACCTCCCTGCAAAAATATCTTTAGAATACTTTGCTCCACTGATTTGAGTTTCTGAAATGCTCATGATACTCATCTCTATCCACAAGCCTAGCACAAAGGGAGCTTGAATGTTTTCATTTGCATATCTAAACTCCTGCAAAGGTTATAAAGTTATTTTACCCACTGGAAAGCGTAATAAACAGCGATATTTAGATAGCGCACATTTAAGCTTGCCTTTCCTCTCTACATAAAAATGCATGCTAATGGCTGCTGGATAATTAAAATTAAACCACATTCAATAGATAAACAAATTAAAGCAGAGCAAATTGTGTGCATGCCTCCCTAAACAGCACACACATTATCAGAGAGGGCAACCCTAATTATTCAAGGATATAGCAATAGCTATTGAAGGAGCTATTGATTTCTTTTAAGATAAGAAAATGTCTTCAGTATTAATGAATACTATTTGTTTATAGGCTAAATTCTCTGTAATACCATAGAAATTAAAAAGGAAATTGGATCCCAAAACTTACACACTAATCAGGACTTGCTAATCACTGCATTGTGATATTTTTAACATTTAATTTTAATTACAAGGTCATACATAAGTTTTTTTCCATCATTAAATGTTAATATTTCTGACCAACTTCAAGTATATTCATCTGCTCTTCAGAGGTAACACTTGTTAGTGGTTTGGTATGGACACTCCAGATGGTTTTTAGTGCATTTTAAGTACATTTGGATATATTTGTTCATTTACAATATTACATTTTTGGGGTTTTTGTTTGCTTGTTTTTGGGGGGGATTCCAGCACAAATGGGATCTTTGTACATGTGCCTACCTCTAACATGCATTTATCATTCAATGATATGCCTTAGAGATTTTTGAAAATAGTACATACAAATCTCCCTTAATACTTTCTTCATTTTGTTTCTTTTTTTCTTAATATAAAAGCCCCTGTTTAAAAATAATCAAAAAGGATAAGAAAGTGTTAAAAGAACATGCCATATATTTTTCTGCTCCTTGGCCGCCAATTCCAGTCCCACGTTTTAGAGGCAATCACCTGAGCAGTTGCCTGGGGTTGTTTTCTCCAGATGTATAAATAATGTGTGTCCATATTGTTATTCAAAGTCACACACTATGCTGACATTTTTCTTGATGGAATATGATTGTACATAGTATCCTTACTGACACTATTGCTACCTCCCTTCCTATCTTCCCCTAGTATGGTCCTAACATTCCATTTAGTTTCTGTATTGGCTGCTTTTGTGGTGATAATTAAAGTACTTAAACCTTACTTTCTTGTGAGCTATATATTAATACATTGTCTTTGGATTCCTGACTTTGTAGACTTTTTTTTGTAGTTTTGGCCAGGGCCGGGTTTGAATCTACCACCCTGGTAAATGGGGCTGGCACCCTACTCCTTGAGGCACGGGCGCTACCCTATTTTTTTTTTTTTTATTAAGTCATTTGTACATAGATCATGAATACCTTACATTTATGCCATTGTGGGATTCGATGTATTGATTATTTGTGCAAATTGGAGTGCTTATATCCTACTAATTAAGATAGCCTTCACCTCATTTACACAATTACAGTATTAAGACATTTGTGTTCTACACGTGATAGATCCAACTTGTACTTGCAATATGTTCCACAGATGTGTTCCCCTACTAACCCTCCTTCTATCGACTGACTCCCCTTCCTTCACTTCCCCCACCCCTTCCCTCCTTCATCCTAGGCTATAGTTGTGAGTCATCTTTCATATGAAAGTGTGAGTGATTATAAATATGTTTCATAGTGGTACTGAGTACATTGGATTTTTTTCCTTTCCTGAGATACTTTACTAAGAAGAATATTTTCCCGCTCCATTCATGTAAACATAAAAGAGGTAAAGTCTTCATTTTTTTTAATGCTGCATAGTATTCCATGATATAAATATACCATAATTTATTAATCCATTTGTGGGTCAATGGGCACTTGGGCTTCTTCCATGATTTGGCAATTATGAATTGAACTGCAGTGAACAATCTGATGCAAATATCTTTGTTGCGAAATGATTTTTGGTCTTTTGGATATACACCTAGAAGAGGAATGAAGGATCAAATGGCAGGTCTACATTTAGATCCCTGAGTGTTCTCCAAACTTCCTTCCAAAAGGACTATACTACCTTGCATTACCACCAGCAGTGCAGAAGTGTTCTCTTTTCTCCCTATCCTCACTAACATCTGTAGATTTGGGATTTTGTGATGTGGGCTACTCTTACTGGAGTTAGATGGTATCTCACAGTGGTTTTGGTTTGCATTTCTCTGATGATTAAAGGTGAGGAGCATTTTTTCATGTGTCTGTATGTAGACCATGAGCCTGTCTTCTCCAGAGAAGCTTCTGTTCATGTCTCTTGCCCACAATGAAATGGGATCACTTGTTTTTTTCTTATTAATAAGTTTGAGTTCTCTGTGGATTCTGGTTATTAGACTTTTGTCAGAAATATAACTTGCAAAAATCCTCTACCATTCTAAGGGCTATCTATTTGCTTTCCTTAGCGTTTTCTTGGCAGTGCAGAAGCTTTTTAATTTGATCAGATCCCAGTAATGTACTTTTGATGTTGCTTCAATTGCCTGGGGTGTCCTCCTCATAAAGTATTCTCCCAGGTCAATTTTTTCAAGTGTTTCCCCTGCACTTTCTCCAAGGATTTTTATAGTTTCATGTCTTAAGTTTAAGTCTTTAGCCATTGAGAATCAATTTTTGTTAGAGGAGAAAGGTGTGGGTCCAGTTTCAGTCTTCTACAGGTTGCAAGCCAATTCACCCAGCCCCATTTGTTAAATAGGGAATCTTTGCCCCAATTTATATTTTTGATAGGCTTATGAAAGATCAAATGATGATAAGTGTCTGGGTTCACTTCTTGGTGTTCAATTCTGTTCCATACATCTACCTCTCTATTTTTGTGCCAGTGTCATGCTGTTTTGGTCACTATTGATTTATAGTATAGTCTGAAGTCTGGAAGCGTGATTCCTCCCAATTTGTTTTTATTTCTGAGTAATGTCTAATGACTATTCAAGGTTTTCTCTATTTCCATGTAAAATGAAGTACTAATTTTTCCAGATCTTTAAAGTATGACACAGGTGCTTTAATAGGGATTGCATTAAATCTGTAGATTGCTTTAGATAGTAAAGACATTTTAACAATGTTGATTCTTCCTAGCCATGAGCCGTCTTTGAATGATGATGATGATGCTGCCATCCTTTGGAGTCTTCCTTCTTTCTATCCTTCTGATCTACCTTATAATCATTACCATTTTCTTTTTTTATTGTTGGGGATTCATTGAGAGTACAAGAAACCAGGTTACACTGATTGCATTTGTTAGGTAAAGTTCCTCTTACAATTGTGTCTTGCCCCCAAAAGGTGTGTTTCAATGTTAAGTTGGAATAAGTGCTTTGTTTATAATCTGAATCTACAAGTTGAAAAATAAACAATGGCATTGATATGATTGTGACTACACAGACATTCTGTTTACAAATAGTATACTATCGTAATTTTAACTTTCAGTTTTATTTCTGATTGTGCTTAATTTTTTTGCATTATTTGCCTTTATTGTATCCTTAAAAAAATCTCCTTTCAATAAGATAATTTTAGACTCTTTTTTCCCAGAGATCTCCCTATCAGAACCATTTTTCTCTCTAGGCCTGTTGCTAGAGAGACATCTTATTGCTTCTCTAGAATGTGCTTATTTCTTATTTGGCTTATTTCTTATTTCTATATCCTTTTGCTCAAGGATAGTTTCTAGTAACCCACTAAAAAATGGCACTCCAGGGGTAAATTTTCTGAACATTTCTGAAATTTTTTTTCCTGCACTCAAATTTTATTGATAATGTGCCTTCATATTAGAATTGAATACATTCGATTCTTGCTTCTCCATTTTTGTGATGCTTTACTAAGAAGAATATATTCTACCTCCAGGTTAATACAAAAGATGTAAAATCTCCATTTCTTATATGACTGAATAGTATTTCACGGTATACATATACCACAGTTTGTTAATCCATTCCTGGGTTGATGGGCATTTAGATTGTTTCCACATTTTGGGGATTGTAAATTGAGCCATGATAAACAATGTAGTGCAAATGTCCTTATGATAATGATTTTTTTTTTTTCTTCTGAGTAGATGCCTAGTAATAAGATTATGGGGTGAAATAGGAGGTCTAATTTGAGTTCTTTGAGGATTCTCCATACTTCTTTCCAAAGACTGTATTAATTTGCAGTTCCACCAAATGTGTACAAGTGTTCCCCTCTCTCCACATCCACACTGGCATGTGCAACTTGGGGATTTTTTGATATGGGCCATCTCCTTGGGATTAGATGATATCTCAGGTTGGTTTTGATTTGCATTTCTCTGATGATTAGGGATGATGAGCATTTATTCATATGTTTGTCAGTCATTCATCTGTCTTCCTCAGAGAAGGTTCTGTTAATATTTTTTGCCCAGTGGTAGATGGGATTATTTGCTCTTTTTTTTTTTTTGTTGTTGTTGTTGATTAATTAGAACTCCCTATAGATTCTAGTTATCAAGCTTTTTTCAGATTCATATCTTGAAAATGTCTTTTCCCATTCTCAATATTGTCTTTTTTGCTTTACTTATATCCTTAGCTGTGAAGAAGCTTATCAGATTAATTAAGTCCCATTTGTTTATTTTTGTTGTGATTGCTGCTGAAGTCATTGCCATAAAATCCTTTCCCAGTCTGATGTCATCAAGAGTTTTCCCCACACTTTCTTCTAAGATTTTTATCATTTCATGTCTTAGATTTAAATCTTTTATCCATCTTGAGTCAACTTTTGTAAATGGTGAAAGGTGTGGGTCCAGTGTCGATCTTTTACATGTGGTTATCTAGTTCTCCCACCACCATTTATTGAATAGAGATTCTTCTTCCCAGGGTATGCTTTTGTTTCATTTATCAAAGATCAGATGGCTATAAGAGACTAATTTCATCTGTTCATTTTCTATTTGGTTCCATATTTCTATTTCTCTATTTTTGTACCTGTACATTGCTGTTTGATTACTACAGACTTATAATATAAACTAAAGTCTAGAAGAGTGATGCCTCCAGCCTTGTTTTTATTACTAAGAATTGCCTTGACTATATGGGTTTATTTAATGCCTCCATGTGAAATGAAGTTTTATTTTTTTCAGTTCTTCAAAGTATGATATTGTTATTTTAATGGGGATTGCATTGAATCTGTAGATTGCTTTGGACAGTATAGACATTTGAACAATGTTCATTCCTCCCAGCCAGGAGCATGGTATGTTCTTCCATTTTCTAATGTCTTCAGCTATTTCTTTTCTTAGGTTTTCATAATTTTCTTTATAGAGGTCCTTCATCTATTTTGTTATGTATATTCCTAGATACTTTATTTCTTTGAAGCTACTATAAAGGGAATTTTTTCTTTGATTAGCTTCTCAACTTGGCTATTGTTGGTGTATACAAAGGCTACTGATTTATGGGCATTGATTTTATACCCTGAGACATTACTGTATTTCTTGATCACTTCCAGGAGTCTTATGGTTCAATATCTGGGGTTCTCTATTATAAGATAATATCATTGGTAAAGAACAAGAGTTTGACCTCTTCTGGTCCCATTTGGATGCTCTTTATATCCTTCTCTTGCCTAATCTCATTGGCTAGAATTTCCAGAACTCTGTTGAACACTAGTGGAAATTAATAGAGGATATCCTTGTCTGGTTCCAGTCTCAAGTGGAAAAGCTTTCAGTTTTACTCCATTCAAAATGATATTAGCTGTGAGTTTATCATAGATGATTTCAATCAATTTAAGAAATGTGCCACCTATGCCTATATTCTTAAGTGTTGTTTTTAGGAAAGGATGCTGATTTTAATCAAATACTTTTTCTGCATCTATTCAGAAAAATTTTGCTTCTATTGATATGTGAATTACATTTATGAATTTGCCCTTTTTTAAAAAAATTAAACCATAGCTGTGTACATCAATGCAATCATGGGGTACAATGTGCTGGTTTTACATACAATTTGAAATATTTTCATCAAACTGGTTAACATAGCCTTCATGGCATTTTCTTAGTTATCGTGTTAAGACATTTATATTCTACATTTAGTAAATTTCGCATGTATCCTTGTAAGATGCACTGTAGGTGTGGTCCCACCAATTACCCGGATTTGCACATATTAAACCAGCCTTGCTTCCCTGGGATGAAACCTACTTCATCGTGATGTATAATTTGTTTAATGTGTAACTGTGATCTATTGGTAAGATTTTGTTTAGTATTTTTTTTAATTTTTAAAATTTTCTCTATACGTATACATGTGTTTACTTGGTTTTCACTTTTTGCCTTCACAATATTAAAAAGGCTTAAAATTTAATAGCAATAAAAATGTTTAAGATAAGGACTAAAAACAAAAACCTCGTGAAGAACAAAGATAAGTACATTCAGAAAAGAAATCAGACGATTGCTGCAACAAAATATTGAGCAATAATAATAATAATGCAAAAAATATAACATTCACATTGTCAAATCAGAGTATGTCTATCATATAATGCTTTGACTCTGAGGGTCAGTAAGGAGTCATCAGTTAACTTCTTTTATCCAAAGTCTCAAAAAATAGACAAATAATATTTATAAATGAAAAAAAGATAACTTCAAAAACCAGATCATGCCAAATCTTATAGACAACAGAAAAAGAAAAATACTTCAAAATCATTCTACTTCACCTTGGTACACCTGATATTAAAATTAGAAAAAATATATTATTATAAAGGGAAATTACAAACATATTTCACTTATAAATGAGGATGCAATATCCTAAACAACATATTAACAAGTTGAATTAAAAATTATTGTTCACATAATGTACTTTGGTCAAAATTAAATCGAACTTATATGAGAATTAGTCACTATTTTCTTTTCTTTTCTTTTCTTTTTTTTTTTCCTATTCCTTTCCCTCACCCCTCCCTCTTTTCTGTCTGCCTTCCCCTTCTCCCATGCCCCACCGTATCATTAATTATCATTAATTGACCTATATCAAAGTTGAATACAAAGGATTTGTGCTTCCCTATTCCTGTGATGCTTCACTAAGAATAATGTGTTCCACCTCCATCCAGGTTAATACAAATGCTGCAAAATCTCCATTTTTTTTAATGGCTGAAGAATATTCCATGGTATACATATACCACAGCTTGCCAATCCATTCCTGGGTTGATGGGCATTTAGGCTGTTTCCACATTTTAGCAATTGTAAATTGAGCTGTGATAAAAGTCTAGTACAAGTATCTTTATAATAAAAGACACCTTTTTTTTTTTTGAGACAGAGCCTCAAGCTGTCGCCCTGGGTAGAGTGCCGTGGCATCACAGCTCACAGCAACCTTCAATTCCTGGGCTCAAGGGAGTCTCCTGCCTCTGTCTCCCAAGTAGCTGGTACTACAGGCGCCCACCACAATGCTGGTCATTTTTGGTTACAGCCATGATTGTTGTTTGGCGGCCCGGGCTGGATTTGAACCCGCCAGCTCAGGTGTACATGGTTGGCGCCTTAGCCCGTTAAGCCACAGGCGCTGAGCCCAAAAGATACTTTTTTTTCCTTCTGGATAGATGCCCAGTAATGGGATTGCAGGATCAAACGCAAGGTATTGGTTGAGTTCTTTGATGTTCCTCCATACTTCATTCCAAAAAGGTTGTATTAGTTTGCAGTCCTAAACTATGGTATTGAAAAAAGAAGAACAATCTAAGCCTAAACCCATCAGAAGAAAAGAAATACCCAAAATTAAATCAGAGATCAATAAAATTGAAAACAAAATAATCATTCAGAAAATGAAACAAGGAGTTGGTTTCTTGAAAAAATAAAAAAAAATAGATAAACCTTTGAAATAAAAAGGTAGTCTCTAGTAACTTCAATCAGAACTGAGATTATCTTTGAAAACTATCAGAAATTTTATGCCCAGAAATTTGACAATGCAAAGGAAATGGGTCAATATTTGGAATCACACCCTCTCCCTACACTTAGCTCAGATGAAATAGATCTCCTGAACAGACAAATTTCAAGCACTGAGATCAAAGAAACAATAAAAATATCTCCCAACAAAAAAATTCCCTGGTCTGGATGGCTTCACACCAGAATTCTATTAAAACTTCAAAGAAGAACTTATTCCCATACTGCAGAAATTATTCCAAAAAATTGAGGAGGAAGGAATCTTTCTCAACACATTCTATGAAGCAAACATCACCCTGATACCAAAACCAGAAAAAGACCCAACTAAAAGGAGAACTTTAGACCAATTTCACTACTGAATATAGATGCAAAAATTCTCAACAAAATCCTAGCCAATAGATTACAGCTTATCATCAAAAAAGTCATACATCATGACCAAGTAGGTTTCATCCCAGGGATGCAAGGCAGGTTTAATATACGCAAGTCTATAAACATTATTCACCATATCAACAGAAGCAACACCAAAGACTACATGATCCTCTCAATAGATGCAGAAAAAGCATTTGATAAAATCCAGCATCCTTTTCTAATTAGAACCCTGAGGAGTATAGGCATAGGTGGAACATTTCTTAAACTGATAAAAGCTATCTATGACAAACCCATAGCTAAAATTTTACTGAATGGAGTAAAACTGAAAGCTTTTCCTCTTAGAACTGGAACAAGACAAGGTTGTCCTCTGTCACCATTACTATTCAACATAGTGGTGGAAGTTCCAGCCAATTCAATTAGACAAGACAAGAAAGTAAGATTTTGTTTAGTAGTTTTGCATCAATATTCTTTAGTGAAATTGTTCTGTAGTTCTTTTTAGTTGTTGTTTTTTTTCCTGGTTTTGATATTAGGATGATGTTTGCTTTGTAGAACATGTTGGGAAAGTTTCCTTCCTTCTCAATATTTGGGAATAGGTTCTGTAGTATAGGTACAACTTCTTCAATAGGGTTGGATAGAATTTTGGTGTGAAGCCATCTGGTCTAGGGTTTTTTTTTTTTTTAATTGTTTCTTTGATCTCAGTGCTGGGTATTGGTTTGTTCAAGAGATCTTTTTCTTCCTTTTAAGTCTAGGGAGAGGGTGTGATTCCAGGTATTGGTCCATTTCCTCCAAATTGTCAAATTTCTGTGCATAGACTTTTTTGTAGTAGTCAGAGATAATCTTTTATCTCTCTGTGGTATCATTTGTTCTTTCTTCTTTTTCATTTCTGATTGTGGTTATTAGACATTTTACTTTTCTGTTTCTAGTTAATATGGCTAAAGGCTTTCAATTTTATTTACCTTTTCAGAAAATCAAGTTTTATTCATTAATTTTCTGAATGATTCTTTTGTTTTCAATTTCATTTAATCCTGATTTCATTTTGGTTATTTCTTTTCTTCTGTTAGGTTTGGGATTGGATTGATCTTCCTTTTCCATTTCCTTAAGATGATTTGTTAGGTTGTTGATGTGTTCTCCTTCTGTTCTTTGGATTTAGGCAACGAATGCAATAAATTTCTCTGTTAGGACTGCTTTTTACAGTTGCCCAACAGGTTTCATGGTTTGTGCATTCATTTTTGTTATGTTCAAGAAATATGATAATATTCTCCTTTATCACTTCCTTGACCAAACTGTCATTCATCTTAAGGTTGTTTAATTTTCACATCCTTATGTGGGAATGAATGTTTTTGAAGGACTCGAGTTCCACCTTTTTTGTCTTGTGGTCTGAGATGATACAAGATATAATTTTAGTTATTCTAATTTTGAGGAGATTTTATTTGTGTCCTAGGATATGATCTATTTTGGAGTATGTTCCATAGGCTGATGAGAAGAACTTATATTCCCTAGCTTTGGGATGATGTTTTCTGTATATGTCCATTAAGCCCATTTGTTCTAGTTCACATTTCATTCTCTTGTATCTCTGTTTAGTTTCTGTTTACAGGATTTATCCAGTTATGCCACAGGGGTATTAAAGGACCCAGCTATTATGGCATTATAGGATATTATATTGCTCAGACCATTTTGTCTGTTTCATAAATCTGAGAGCATTTACATTAAGTGCATAATCATTTAGAATTGAGATGTCCTTTTTTTGTTTGTTTCCTTGACTAGTATGAAGTGATCATCTTTGTTTTAACCTTAATTGTTTTAAATCCACTGTTATCTCAAATTAAGATTGTGATCTCTCCTTTCTTCTGGTTTCCATTTGCCTGAAATGTTGTTTTCCAACCCTTCACCCTGAGTCTTGTTTTGTTCTTCAAGGTTAAGTGTGTTTCCTGGAGACAGCATATAGATGGCTTGTGCTTTTTTATCCAATCAGCCAGATTGTGCCTCTTTAATGGGGAATTCAAGCTATTAACATTTATTGATAGAATTAATATGTGTGGTGGAGTTATAGTCATCTTATTTTGTGAATGTCTGCTGGTTAGTTTTGCTTACTTTGCTGATTGTCCATTGTGATGGTCAGTGTGGAGAATAGGTCTAAATACTTCCAGAAGAGCTGGTCTTCTTGTGACAAATTTCCTCAATGTTTGCTCCAAATGTAAAATATTTGATTAAGTTTATCAATTTTGAAGCTTAGCTTAGCAGGATACAGAATTCTGGGTTGTTTCTTTTAACAAGGTTAAGGTGGATGATCATTCTCTTCTAGCTTGGAAAATTTCAGCTGAAAAGTCCACTGTCACCCTGATGGATCTGTTCCTGTAGGCTAATTGACCCTTACTTCTGGCTGCTTACAAATTTTCTCTTTCGTCTTGATTTTGGACAAGTTTATTAAAGTGTGTGTTGGAGATGCTATATTCATGTTGAGATGACCTGGAGTTTGATATCCCTCTAAAAGGAGTGTTTTGGAATCTTTAGTAAATCTGGGGAAATTTTCATTTATGATATTCTCCTGTAGGGCTTCTGTTCCTTTGGGATTTTCTTCTTTCCCTTCAGGGATTCCTTTAATTTGTACACCAGAATGCTTTGTGAAGTTTCATAATTCTCTAAGTGAATGTTCTTTCTCTCTCTGCTTTTCTGTCTCCTTAACTCAAGAGCTTTATCCTCTAATTGAGATTCTTTTGGCTCCATTGTCTAATCTGTTTTTTATACTTTGTGTTGTATCTTTAAATTCTATGATTGACTCAGGTCCTTAATCTTGGCCATACCCTTTCTATATTCTTTATATCTTTCATCCATGTTTTGGTTCTGTTTTTTCACTTTCTCTTCACTTTTATCCTTTATTGTTTTTGCCATCCATATTTTAAATTTACTGTCTTTCATTTCTATTAAATATAGGTGGAATCCTCTGCAACAGCTACTTCATGCTCCCTTAGAGGGGTTTCTCTGTTATGGATTTTCAAGTTGCAGGAATTTTTCTGTTGGTTCTTCCTCATGTATGTTTTCTTCTTGCTGCTTCATATCTCTACTTTGTCCTTTAACTGCTTCCTTTGCTTTAAATTACCTTGTTTCTGAGCTTAAGTGTTGAAGTTGCCTTTAGGTACAAGGCTAAAAGAAGAGAAGGGAAAGAGCAATAAGGGAGAAAAGAAAGAAAAAGATATGGAAAAAGAAGGGAGTGAAAGGAAAGAATTGGAGACAAGGAGATAAAAAGGACAGAGAGAAAGAAAAGAAATGGTAGTGTTCAGCAGGGTGCTTTGAGACACATCCACAAATTCCAGGATGTTGATGGAATGGGCTGGGTGGGTCCCATGAGGTCTGGACCTCCTTTCCAGCCTGTGAAAAAACAAGACTCCACCTCTGCCAAATGGAGAAAAGAATCAGCAGTATGTCACAGTGGGGTCCTACCAATATCATCTTTCTAAAGGCTGAACCCAGACAGACACCCTAGGCCTTGAGCTCATGGCCCCTGACCAATGCCATGGTCCTTCCACCTTCAGGAAAAAAGCAAAAAGATAAAAATAGATGAAGAAAATTAAAAATATAATTACATACACTGAAGAAATAAAGGGATATCCTAGTTGTATGAGAAATTTATGTGGATAAGATGAGAAAAAGTATAAAAATCTGTATAAAAAGAGACAAAAAGGGAGAGAAATGAAAAAGAAATAAAGAATAAAAGGAGCTGAACAACTGTAACCAAAATGAAGTATTCCTTGCTAATGAAGGAAGTAAGAATGAAAAAATAAAAATACAAAATACAACTGAAACAAATGAAGCAAAACAAAATAAAAACAACACTTAAAAAGAAAGAGAGAGAGAAGAAAAACTAAGAAAGGGAAGAGAAGCTTAAAAAAGAAAACTAAGAAAAATAAATATACATTTGTGGGGGAATGGAGGCAAGATGGCTGACAGGAGGCTTCCATCCAGAAAGAGAGTTGAAGGACAGAAGTTTAGTGAGAAAGCCGGTGGTTCAGATCTGAACCAGGAGAAGGTTTAAGAACGCACATCAAACCTGCTGAGATGAGCTGCAACCCCAAGGATACAAACAAAATGTACAAAATCCATCAACAAGTGGATAGGAGTCACCTCCCCCATAAGAACGGCTCACAGCATACTCCATACAAACAAGCAAGCAGAGTTCCAATATCCTCCCATTTTAGCCCATGGGAGAGACCCTCTAGAAACTAGACCTCCTTCCCCTACTAGGGTGCCATGGCACTCTCCTGCCAGGCATAAAACTGTATATATTCTCTACCTGCAAGTTTAAGCTCCTGGCAATCCCCCTCTACTCTCACCCTCAGGTCTGGAGGCCTGTCCACCACACAGT
>CAUYRH010123291.1:0-19724 GCA_963574655.1 Perodicticus potto
AGGTGAAACCTACTAAATGCAGAACACAAATGTTTTCACATAATAAACGAGAAAATCTCATGAAGGTTATGTTGAACAGTTGGATGAAAATATTTCAGATTGTATATGAAGCCTGCACACTGTACCCCATGATTGCACTAAGGTACACAGCTATGATTTAATAAATAAATAAAAAAAAAAACCAGAAACAAACAAACTCCTACAAAGTCATTTAAAAATGCAACTTACTACAAGCATACTTGCATTTTTTACCTCTACTTACTGAGGTGCTACAGTAATTTCTTTGCAGAGTTTATCACAAGCAGGGTGCATTTCTTTGCTACATTCCTGATTCATGTCCTTAGATTTAAAAAACTGTGAGCATGTCTATACAGAGACATGACTTGTCTGGCAGTCTGTGTAACTCCGCATCGTGAGGACACGTCGGTCCTGGTGTCCTGTACGTTTTGCTTCCTTTGCTGCCTCCTGTCTGCTGGGTCCCCCGACTCTCGCTCTCTCTGCAGGCTCAGCGGCATCCCCGTCCCCCAGCCCGCCCTTCCTGCGGCAGAAGGTCACCTGGCCTCTCCAGCCCCAGGACTGGCTCAGCCTACGGTTTCGTAGGGAACCCCACCCCGCCCTCCATTTTCCTAGAATCTTTTTCATTGACTAACAGATGAAAAATAAATGTACACTGGACACATCTTTTTGGGCTTGTTTTGGGCAATTCACTCTGTAAGACTGGAGATTTCCCTTCGGGTTCTGCTCATTTTTCTACCCACCAATACAGGAACAGGATTCGTATCATCACCTGCTCTTCATCTAAATTTTCAGAGGACATTTTAGTACAAGAACTACACTAAACCTTCCTAGAGTACCACTATCCACACCATTCTCTGTGGAGCCTCCTTGGAAACAGACAGAGATCATGTGACTCCTCCCCCCCACCCCCGTCCCCCGAGACAGAGTTTCACTATATCTCCTGGTAGAGTGCCATGGCTTCACAGCTCACAGCAACCTCAAACTCTTGGGTTCAAGTGATCCTCTTACCTCAGCATCCCAAATAAGTAGGACTACAGGTGTCCACCACAACGCCTGGCTAGTTTTTTGTTGCAGTTGCCGTCATTTAGCAGGCCCGGGCCGGGTTCAAACCCACCTGCCTCAGTGTATGTGGCTGGTGCCCTAACCACTAAGCTATGGGGCACTGAGCCAGTCTTACAGATCAACCTAACTTCCTATGGTCAATAAGTTTCATGGAGCCTCATGTCTCAGGGTTCCACGTTCTGTATTTCCGCTGGTACAACTGGTCATTTTATTCTTTTTAAAGGATGAACTTAACTTACATTAATGCTAGGGCACAGTGAGATACGAAGTAGCGTCTGTTAATCACAAGCAATGCTGTACCTATTGCCAATCTCTAGAAAACATCAGTCTCTTCAGCAGATGAGATTCTGATCCCACAAAACTATACTGTCTTCTGTTGTGTCTACACTAAGGCTGCATTTTTAGGTAAAAGAAATACAAAAATGGCTCAGCAGCTGTGGCTTAGGCAGCTAAAGCGCCAGCCACATATAACTGAGCTGGCAGGTTCGAATCCAGCCCAGGCCTGCCAAACAATAATGACGGCTGCAACCAAAAAATAACCGGGCATAGTGTCAGGCACCTGTGGTCCCAGCTACTTGGAAGGCGGAGGCAGGAGAATCGCCTGAGCCCAAGAGTTGGAGGTTGCTGTGAGCTATGATGCCACAGTACTCTACCCAAGGCGACAGCTTGAGGCTCTGTCTCAAAAACAAACAAACAAACAAACAAACAAAGGCTTGGCACCCATAGCACATTGGTTACAGTGCCAGTCACATACACCGAGGGTGATGGGTTCAAACCTGGCCCAGGCCAGCTAAACCACAACAACTGCAACAAAAAATAGCTAGGTGATGTGGCAGGCGCTTATAGTGCCAGCTACTTGGGCGGCTGAGGCAAGAAAATTACTTAAGCCCACACCTTTTTGGGCTTGTTTTGGGCAATTCACAAATTCAACCTCCAAACCTAAGGGTTTGAGGTTGCTGTGAGTTGCGATGCCACGGCACTCTACCCAGGGCGACAACTTGAGACTGTCTCAAAGAAATATTGGCAGATCTTTTTTTTAAGCTGAAGCACTGGCAATCTCTGGCTGAAAAATAAACAACAATTGTTACAATATAAATCTGAAATTATTTTAGCAGAGCATGTAATTTGGAAGAAAACCCTAAATAAGTCTATAGATCAACTGCAAGAGAACTGTTTTTTTGTTTTTTTTTTTGCGGTTTTTGGCCAGGGCTGGGTTTGAACCCGCCATCTCCAGCATATGGGGTCAGCGCCCTACTCCTTTTGAGGCACAGGTGCCGCCGCAAGAGAACTTTTGAAAAAAATGTTGCAATACTAACACAAAGACTATTTATATCTATTAGGAGTATGGGACATTTTCAACTCTTACAAGGTAAATAAAAGAGACTCTTATCTTCACAAGAACATCTGAAATATATGTATTTTCTAGCTACTTTGTCATCTACTCTTCAGTTATGTATTGAACTTGTACTCTGACCATTATCGATATTAAAAAGAAAAAAATCTGTAATATGTAGTGACAGAAAACGCCCAGAAATATGGCTTTACCAACATTACTGGAACCTAAATTAAACTGGTTCCTAAATTTATGTTATTTGGGGACTTCTGGTGATGTAATTCCCACCTCTGTTCAATGGTCATCTGAACTCTGAGATTGAGGATGGGAGGGGCGAGGAAGGGGAGGGGGAGAGTGGATTCCTGTGACACGCACCGCTGCGGTCCGGAGCGAACGTGCTCCATTTGTGCACCAGGCGCAGACGGACATAAATCTCTAGTTATTTATACTTAGATAATATTATATATTAATATTACTATACTAAAACATACTGTTTAATATTTTTAAGTAAGGCAGTTTTCTCAGCCATCACAAACTATATTTATTTTTCTGTATTTTGCATCCATTAGCCATAAAAATATATTTTTGTTATAAAAATATTAGTAAACTCAAGAGCAGAAAGTTCATCCCATAGGTTCATATGATCAAAACCTTATGAAATTAAAAAAAAAAAAACCCTAAAAAAAGAAACCCTTATGAAATGTCATTATTACAGATGGAAGTCTTAAATCCAAGAAAAGGGTAGTGAAATTTAATTTTCAAAGTCTGGAAATCAAGATTTCTCCTCTGTGCCTTGACTTCACCATTTTTTCCTGCTGTCTTTTAACCACTGAAGTTATTCTTTTTAGATAAAGAACATGACCTGAGACAGTAACAATGAAAATAATAATTCTATCCTTTTCTTCTTCATTCCCCCAAAGACGTTAAGAATTGTAAAGTAGTTAAGATCGTTTTTCTGATTTAAAAACCAGGCATTTCAGGCTAGGCGTGGTAGCTCCTGCCTGTAATCTCAGCACTCTGGGAGGCTGAGGTGGGTGGATTGCCTGAGCTCACAAGTTCGAGACTGGCCTGAGCAAGAGAAGACCCCGCTTCTAAAAATAGCTGGGTGTTGTGGCAGGAGCCTGTAGTCCCAGCTACTCGGAAGGCTGAGGCATGAGAATCACTTAAGCCCAAGAGTTTGAGGTTGCTGTGAACTATGACACCACAGCACTCTACTGAGGGCAACAAAGCGAGACTCTGTCTCAAGAAAAAAAAAAAAAATCAGACATTTCATAATCTATAATCTTTTTAATAGTGCGGTTTTATAAATGCAAAACTCTGATTGGAGAGACTGTCCAAGGATGCCTCTGTAATCTTTTCTGTCTCTCCTTTTGCTCCCAGGTGGCTGCCTGGAGAATAATCCCTCCTGGTCCCCTTCTCCACTCGCCTGTACTCCAGAAATCCAATACCAATTAATTAGATTTCCAGTTTCAAAATGAAGAACAAGAGACCCTCTCTCTTCAGGGACCGTGTTAGATGAGTCATACCACAAACTGGAGGAAAATCATTAATATTATATTCCATATGTATTTTTTCTTAAGTAATTATTATTCTTGTTTTCTCTTAGAACAAAAGAAAAGGTAAATAGGTAAGTACTTGATCTCTAGCAATATAACTGCTTTAAAAATATAAGGAAAAACATTTTTTGCAGCAGAAAAGTCTGGTCTTTGCCATTGACATGGACAGTAATAAATTTATTTACTTTTTTTTTTTTTGAGACACAGGTTTTGGTCCATCATCCAGGCTGCGGTACAGCAGCACAGTCATACCTCACTGCAGCCTCAAACTCCTGGGCTCAAGTGATCCTCCTGCCTCAGCCTCCCTAATAGCTGGGTCTACAGGTACATGCCACTGTGCTCAGCTACAGGCATAAATTTGAAAGTAAATTCTAATTTTCTCATGAAAACAGTAATAAATACGAAAAAAATTTCTAGCAAAAAAAAATCAACTTATCTGAATAAAAAGTATAATTAGATATTTTAAAATTATGAAATGATGTTTTTAAAAGAGCCCTTTACACACTGTTCTTTTTTTTTTTTTTTGAGACAAATGTCTTGGTATGTCACCCTTGGTAGAGTGCCATGGCGTCACAGCTCACAGCAACCTCAAAGTCTTGGGCTCAAGCAATCCTCTCGCCTCGTCCTCACGAGTAGCTGAGACTACTGCCACAACATCTGGCTATTTTTAGAGATGGGGAGTCTCGCTTCTTGCTCAGGCTGGTCTCAAACTCGTGAGCTCAGGCAATCCACCTGCCTCAGCCTCCTTGAGTGCTAGGATTATAGGCATGTACGACCGCACCTGGCCTTACACATTGTTCTAAAGTACCATTTATTGATTCCTGGTAGTTTACTAAATCTCATAATAGTAGGAATTCTTACTTATCTCTTATTAGGCAACTGAACTGAGAATATAAACTCAAGAAGAATCTACGAAGAGAACAGAGTTCTGTCTCTTCACAGGGATGGCAGTCATGGCTCCAGGGACAGCCACATGATCGTTCTAACTCCAGCAGCAGCAGTGGCAATTGCCACGGATGACTTGGAAACCTAAATGCGATTTCGCGGACAGGGGCAGGGTAATGCTGTCATTATGGCAGAAGCAGACAGTCTTTCTTTCTTTCCTTTTTCTGGACTATCTGAAGAGGCTGTGAAAACTTGTATAAAAGCAGCCTATCTTTAAAAAGTCAGAATTCAAACAAATGTCACTCACTCTGTAAAAATACATCAACTGAAAGGTAATCTACAGCGTATTTATACATTTATAGAAAAATGTTAGCTTTGCCCGTTTAGATATCCGTGCCGTGTATATAGCCAGTTGAGACTTTTGAGTTATCTTTATGTGCGGTCAAGCAAGAGGAGAGTGGCTTTCCTGAAGCTGTACTATTTAACGCCTTAGAATCTGTGACTAAAATGGATCCTGATACTCCGGGACAACTTTTGTAATCAATTCCTCTGCTTTGAAATGAGTAAAATCGCTCACCCAAAACTCTTATCAATTTTTCAGTACACTGATGTCAAACATAAGTCTAATCACTTCCACAACAGAGTTTAAGACTCTAACAGGAATGCATCTACAATTTTCATATCTTCTTGCATTTAGGAACTGGATGGTTTCAGGGGAAGTGACTGTCAAATCCAGCAGCAGTGAGGCCCACCAGAGCAAAGAAGTCACTGACACAGCGCCAGGCAGTTTCTGGCCCAGCACTATAGATTAAATATTACAGGAAAAGTTATGTAGCATCTCAAAGGTTCTAGAAGGTAAAGGGAGAGAATTATGCATCTGCACCCGACTAAAATTAGAAAAGCTGCCATATGGCTCTGCGAAGCCGGCAGCGCATTCTTATTCATTAGGAAGCATTCTGCTAACATAAAAACACAGGGCCCTTCCTGTGCTCTCCAAATGTGTTTATCTTTTCAACATTAATGCACTATATATCATCGAGCTGCTGAAGTCTCCTGCCGTGCATATTAAAACACCCAGCTGCACTTTCTTTAGTGGTGGGAGGAGCTTAAGCGCCAAGTTGCCTCCCTCTCTTTCTGACATTGAGCTTCTTGTATGTGTTTTTTTTTTTTGTTTTTTTTTTTGAGACAGAGCCTCAAGCTGTTGCCCTGGGTAGAGTGCTGTGGCATCATAGCTCACAGCAACCTCCAGCTCCTGGGCTTCGAGCGATTCTCTTGCTTTCGCCTCCCAAGTAGCTGGGTCTACAGGCGCCCGCCACAACACCTGGCTATTTTTTGGTTGCAGCCAGCATTGCTGTTTGTCGGGCCTGGGCTGGATTTGAAACCGCCAGCTCATGTGTATATGGTTGGCGCCTTAGCCGCTTATGCCACAGGTGCTGAGCCTGAGCTTCTTGTTAAAATAGCATGATTCCCTTTCACCGTGAAGCAGCAACAGAATAAACCAATCTTAAGGTCACCTCCACCCAGCAAATCCCTCGCTCTCTTACTTCAGAGAAAGCAACATACTTGGTTTCATTTTCATCAATGGTTAAGGCATGGCCACTTAAATAGAACCAACAATCATGTCCCAAGTTTGAAAGACAAAGGCCCACTTTTAAAATTAATGTACTACCCTTAGCAAAGGAATGGACAGTAACCAGGACAGGTTCTGGAAATAACTGGCTGGAAAGAACTCTCGTAAGAGCTCTCTACCATTCACTCTGCTCTCCCTGTATGTATTCCTATCTCCCCCATTTCACATATCGCCTGTCACGATTAGATTTCCTGATAAGTAAAATGCACACTGGAAAATCTTTCATGGCAAGCCATATGAGTATCGCCAACAATTTGTCCAAAACCTCTCTTTTATATAACCTAAACTCACAGTTCAAGTCCTATACATTGCTTAAATTCAAACATCAATCACAGGACAAACAAAAAAGCAGGCAAATGGTAAACCATGCAGACACCAAAAAAACACAAGGAAACATGACTTCAGAACTGCTTCAAGTTAATGCACTGCAAGTCCACGTTATTGAATTTATCACGGGAGGATTCACTCATTCTCCAATGTGCTAATGGCATGGACCTACTTATACCTTTCACAGCAATGGAGTACTGAGAGAGGGAGGTGAAATACAACATGAAATCTGCTAATGTAGAGGAGAATTAATGTGAAGTCAGGCTCAGCTAGGTAAGACTTTGGGAATTACCTGAATAAGGAAACAGAGAAATCCAAATTTGTTTACAAAGTTAAATGGTAGAATTGAGAGTAGATGAAAGAAGCACCCCCCCCCAAAACCCAACAACAACAAAAACAACAGGTACGAAAGTGGTAAGGGAGGAAAAGTTCTGTTTTTTTTTTTTTTAGACAGAGCCTCAAGCTGTCACCCTGGGTAGAGTGCCGTGGCATCACAGCTCACAGCAACCTCCAATTCCTGGGCTCAAGCGAGTCTCTTGCCTCCGCCTCCCAAGTAGCTGGGACTACAGGCGCCCGCCACAATGCCCGGCCATTTTCTTTGGTTGCAGCCATCATTGTTGTTTGGCGGGCCCGGGCTGGATTCGAACCTGCCAGCTCAGGTGTACGTGGCTGGCGCCTTAGCCCATTGAGCCACAGGCGCCGAGCCGGGAGGAAAAGTTCTAATTCAGCACCAATACAGAAAACTAGGGGTAGTCTTTCAAAAGACGAAATTATAAAAGTACTTTTTCCAAATAAGTATGTTAACGGAAAAGCACGGACAACAAAATTACACTGCAATAGCATTTAGTAAGTTTTACGGCAACTGTTTAACAGAATTTGGTCAAAGTAGTATAAATCTTTTATCTCTCAAACCATAATCGTGTGTATTAGCACAGCAGACCTCATTTCCCTTATACCCCGGCCATACTAAATACATAGCATGCCAGGGCATCACGTTCTTTCCAGATTCTCAGCATTCCCTCACATGGCACCATGGATGCAGGTGCCCTTCCACCTCCTTTCTTGGAAGTTCCCATCACTGCTCCAGAAAGCTTATTTCAGTTCAGTTAGGCCCCTTCCTCTGCTCGATTCAGCCCAAGATTCTGAATATCTCTGCCCTTTTCACAGCATGGTTGGGTACTCAGCTATAAGAAATAACTTTTTTTCCCTAGTAAAAAGTATCCCTCTTCTCATGTTTTAACAAGTTTTTCTTTTGTTCACTTCCTGGCACATAGTAGGTGCTCAATAATGCTGTGCTAATGCTGAACACAATATTCACATAAGCAAATATAGTTTCATAGCTGAAGCTGAAATGAAGTTCAGCTTAGCCAGGAGTGAAATACCACAAATTTCTCTTTAGAGCTACCTGTTCTGAGCAACTTTACTATATACTTAACATAGTGAAGGTTTATTTTAAGACATTTTAAATTTTGGAGTCAAAATATTAGGTAAAGGCCAGGCACAGTGGCTCATGCCAATAACCCTAGTGCTCCGAGGGGCTGAGGCAGTTGGACTGCCTGAGCTAGACAGTTTGAGACCAGTCTGAGCAAGAACGAGACCCCGTCTCTATTAACTGAGGGTCATGGTGTACACCTGTAGAAACAGCGACTTGGCCAGCTAAGGCCGGAGGATCACCTGAGCCCACCAGTTTGAGGCTGCTATGAAATATGATGATGCCACTGTCCTGTACGGTGGAGACGGGAGTGAGACTGTCTCCAAAAAAAAAGTTAGGTAGAGACAGGATGAGAAAAAAAAGTTAGATCACATGGGCTATGGTCATCAAGGATAATGCTGATGATGGTTAGGCCAATGGGTAAGTGCATTTGCAGGAAAAGTCTCCAATGCTCTCTTTATACTGAAAAATGATGGGGAAAACCCTCAAGTAAACCAACTTTTTTTTTTTTTTGAGATAAGAGTCTCACTGTCACCCTGGGTAGAATGCTGTAGCATCATAGCTCACAGCAACCTTAAAATCCTAAGCTCAAGCAATCCTCTTGCTTCAGCCTTCCAAGTAACTGGGACTATCGGCGCCTGCCCTAACACCCGGCTGTTTTTCTTTTAAGTAGAAACAGGGGTCTAGCTTTTGCTCAGGCTGGTCTCAAACTCCTGAGCTCAAGCAATCTACCCTCCTCAGCCTCCCAAAGTGCTAGGATTTTAGGCGTGAGCCACTGCCGGGCCTAGCAAACCAACTTTATTAATCCTGATTCTCATCTGGGAAGTTACAACCTGGTTCACTTAAAAGCAAACAAACAAACAAACACAAAACTGTTTGGATATCATGGGAATTTATCTGACCCTGGGATTTTCCCAGTTATTCATAGCTCTTAAGAAAACAAACCTACCCAAGGGGAGTTGTACAAATTGTCACATTTGCCTGGGGAGCCAATAAAAGAGTGCTTTATCAGGTTTCTTGTCCCTCCTGCACAATGTGCTGGGAGAAGCCCTGGACCCCAAGGATAAAGCTACCCCCACAGGTGGTGAGCCACCCAGAAGTGTGACAGACCAGCGGAGGCAGAAATGGCTGGGGAGGCTGGCAAGGTTCCGTCTCATTCGGCTTTGTAGTAGTGGCTGAACACCCTGAGCATGTCCAGCAGAAGGGCAAGGAAGGATGGGGGACGAAGGAAAGGAGGGGGCTCGTTCTGTCCTCCTCCTGGCCCTGCCACTGGCCCTCACGCCCACTATGCTTCCAGGGTCTCACCCTAGTGCTGCTATTCAGAAGGGCCTCCCTCCAGGGCACTGAGAGGACTGCAGAGCATCCCAGGGACCGTCTGTCATCCCAGGAGTCCTGTGCCCCCACCCCTGACCCCGTGCTGATTCACGTCATGTTCCACTTCTCTGACCAGCCTGAATTTCTCTCCTGTGTTCCCCTCCCATCTGGGTATCTGTTCCTTCCAGTTTCTCCCTACCAAGGAGACAGCTACAACCAGTTGTGTGTGGACTCTTCCCCCTCTTCCCCTGCCGTGATTCTGACAATACCTCAGGGCGGCTGCAGTTCCTGCTCTCATCTTTCTCTCTGCCATCTATTCCCAGCTCCCTCATTCCAGCCTGGGCTTGAGCAACCATGGGAGGATCTCACTAGAGTGCTTTTTAAAAAGCAGCTGTTCCCAATTCAAAATACCTAATGCAAAAAGCTGATAATAGAACAGAGAATCATCCAATTTAAGAGACCTGAAACATTAAATTATGCTAAATCATATCATCCCAGCAGAGAAAGCAAGCAGACAACAATGGGAGAACTTTGCGTAAATACACACGATGCTGTGGTTCTGGCCAACCAAGGCAGGCAGGCAGAGGGGACGGGGGAAGGGCAGACCCTGTAGGGATGAACGAAATCAACTCTGGAGGACAAAGGACAGGCCTGTAAGGTGAGAGCAGGGTGTGTGTGGTCAGGGCCCATAGAAGACCAGGGCTCACAGGGCATGGTGGCCTCTGGTGGGGCATTCTCCAGAAAATCTCCCATAGGGAAAAATCTCTAGTAGCTAAGAATTCAGTTCAGTCTATCAAGGTCAACTTGGCGAGTTGGTTACTAAGACAAAAACTAGGTAATCCTAGGTGAACGTTGAGGGAGGCCAGGTGGATGTACAGGACAGGTCTGTTCAGTCTCAAACACATCTGGACCCTTTGAACAACCACTGTAGGTACACAGGAATTACTGCAGGGATATAGCTGGCCCTTTCTTGGGACTCTGCAACTATTGTTACTTGTTGTTTCACTGTTTATATTCTGCCTGGTTCACAGAAGATTTTTTGTTTATTTTGGAACTAGGTATGTGACAAACACCACCTTACAGCTAAAATGCACACACAATAAACCTTGTGTACATTTTAAAACTGATAAACTTATCTCAGAGAAATTAAGCTTGAGTAAATCCCCACCTTTTATTCTCTAGGACTCCAAGAAATAATAAGAGGGTGAAGAGTTTACAATTCTGGAACTAAGAAAACTTTAATTATTATAAGAAGAAAGTCTGTTTTTCAAAATAGAACTTTTGTGAGAAAACAACATGAAGTATCATTTTTATGTGATACTTTTCTTTCTTGAAATAAACGGAAATTTATTCTATTTACATTTTTTTTTAGAGTGCAGACATGTCATCATAGCTCAAAGCAACCTCAGACTCTTGGGCGCAAGCAATCCTCCTGCCTCAGCCTCCCAAGTAGCTGGGACTGCAGGCACCTGCCACTGTACCCTGGCTAATTTTTCTATTTTTAGTAGAGATGGGATCTCCCTGTTGCTCAGGCTGGTCTCAAACTCCTGAGCTCAAGTTATCTTCCTGCCTTACCTCCCAGCATGTTAGGATTACCAGCATGAGCCACTCACTGTGCCTGGCATCTTGAAATAGTTTTAATTTTGAATTCACATTCTTGCATACGAAAGAGAGTCCCACCCTGTCACCCCCTCTATCCCAAACTGATCTCAAAATGGTCCTGGTCTTTACACACTCAGCACTAGCATGGCCCCTTAGCATTCAGGGCTGACCATATAAGGCACAAAGATGTTATGAATTATTCATTTTCTGCACCAAAATCATCAGGGCCTGCTTTCACAAAGCTGCTGTCACCTAGGGATGGCATCTTAAACTGTCTATATCAAATGTGAAGTACAGCTTGGTAAAATAAAGGATCTAATTTGTTTTGAAGGTCAAAACTATATCACTACAGGATTTTTTTTAAGCACAGTTTTCTTATACAATGGAGAGAAACCTCATTTATATTTATAAATTTTCAATATGCAAACCCAAATTCTGTCTGATTGTGAAGAATAATCACTGTATTTAGAGTAAGAGATCAGGTCAAATAGTAGGTAAAAAGAATATAAAGACAGGAAAGCTTGTGGGAAATAATTTCAAAGTGGATCCTCCTAGTTTGTGAAAACATGAATTTCCCTTATTGTTATCATAGTACTTAAATTTAAAGAGTATTCTAGAAAAAGAGGTTTTTGCCAAATAGCCATTTAATAGTTACTGTATTTCCTAATGACAAAAGGAATAGATTTAAATGAATCTTTCAAGTAACCCTTTAAATACCTTATGGCATTAAAGCAGGACTGGCAGGGAATCATCAGCCAACCTTCCTCAACTATTTCAAGCAACAGGCAATTAAAAAGGAAATAAGGGTCAGCTTTACTCAGAAACTGACATGCCTCAACTGCAGGACAGGCAATGAATGCTTTAGAAACCGCTGGCACCTGCTCCTTTCAAAGCCCTGCAAAAGTGTGGACAAGAGATGGCCACAGTTTGCATATGAGGTCAAAGTGACAGTAACAAAGGATGACATTTGCAAAGTTTCTTAAACTTGTCATCCTATCTTTTCTACAACAAAATCCTCTCCTTTCCTTATACATGCTAATTCTCCAACAGATTCTGTAAACCAAGAGGGGAAAATTGTGATACCTCTAGTAATTTAGTAATTCCTCGGGATTTCTCATTGGCTATGGGCTCTCAAAAGTAAGGAGTTTTTGAGCAGTCAAATCCACGTGCAAGAAATTTGAAGAATTACTTATTAAGGCCTGACTATTTCCTTTCAATAAAGGTT
The DNA here is from genome assembly GCA_963574655.1 of Perodicticus potto. NCBI lineage: Eukaryota > Metazoa > Chordata > Mammalia > Primates > Lorisidae > Perodicticus > Perodicticus potto. Next base: position 12,385 of record CAUYRH010123291.1, read on the forward strand.
AAGGAAAGTTTGGGCCAAAACAGAAAGCTATTTGCTGATGTACAAGAGTAGAAAAAAAAAAAAAAAATTGCCCAGTGCAAAGGCTTCCGCCTGCAATTCCAGCAACTCAGAAGGCTGAGGCAGGATTTCTTAAGGCCAGGAGTTCAAGAATAGCCTGGGCAACACAGCCAGATCCCAGGTCTAGAAAGTAAAATGGAAAAGAAAAAATGGGGGGAAATTCCCAGATTATAATCATCCACATACCACAGTGCAGTATCTAATTATAAATATGAAAAAAATAACAAAAGTTACTCCCTCTCAAACTATCAAGTTTAAGTTAGCTTAAAAAAATAAATTAATTAAAAAAGAAAAAAAAATCTACTTTTGTTTTACATGTATTAGCCATAAGAGAAGTTTCTTCACCATTCTATGGCCATTTAAATGATAAAAATCTTCAGAAAATTTATTGTTACTTTCAACTTATTTATCCTACTTAACCTTCCAAATATTACATGATTTAGTATTCAGAAGAGTTCTACCCAATGGCATTTTCCCCACGATGATACTTTGAAAGAACTCAGCTTTGCCACAGATAACTTGTCTTTGGAGGCACTGCCTACCCAGTGATGGCTACAGGGGAGGCAGATAAACTGGCTGAACGGGACAGATACGACAACGGGGCAGGTTCAGTTTTCAGAGCTGTCGTGAAAGCAGAAAGCAAACTTTCTCTGTGGCCTCACTGCCTGGACTAGAGGACGATGCTGAGCTCACGTCAGAAGTAGTTCACCTGCCTCTCAAAGAAATGGACCACCGGCTCACATTCGCTTTTTCAACATGTATTGTTTATTGTTTTTTATTGAATCAATGGACAATGGGCTTCCCAGAGACCGAAATGGTGGCAGTTGTTAGCTCTGTATTGCCAAAGAAAATATTTGGCTGCATATAGGGTTTCCTGAGAGCAAGTCAGTACATGACCTCAATCTTTTCCAAGCTTATCGTAATGCTGTGATGCTGTGCTGATTCAGCAAAGCAATCCATAATCACCTGCAAAATGCCCCTGCTTCACAAGGATGTTATGTTAAGGCTTAATGAAATAATGCATGTGAAGCACTTTGAGCTCCACAGAAGAAAGGTGCTAAGTAATAACATTATTCTGCATTTATAATTAGAAGCAGTATTATAAACACAAAACTCTTAACAGACCTGTTCATAAACTGCAAATAAAAACTACTTTAAATAATTTAATGTAAATAACTGACAAAAATCTGAAATCCTTCAGGTTAAAAAATAGAATGGACAGACTTCATAAAGCTAAATGAAAATGAAGAGAAATAGAAACAGACAAATTTCCACTAAAAGATAAGAACATTACATTTTGGGGGGGACAGAATAGAAAATCAGAAACTTATAAGAAACAAGAGTATATTTTATTGAAATTATTTTGAGACATAGCTGTTAATGAATTTAAAGTTAGTAACATTTCTACAGCTTTCCTACTAATAAATTTCACTTTTATTTATTTATTTATTTTTGAGACAGAGTCTCACTATGTTGCCCTCAGTAGAGTGATGTGGCGTCACAGCTCACAGCAACCTCACACTCTTGGGCTTAAGTGATTCTTTTGCCTCAGCCTCCTAAGTAGCTGGGACTACAGGAGCCCGCCACAATGCCTGGCTATTTTGTTGCAGTTGTTTAGCTGGCTGGGGCTAGGTTTGAACCTGCCACCTTCGGTGTATGTGGCTGCTGCCATAACCACTGTGCTACAGGCACCGAGCAAAATTGCACTTTTAAGTCAAAGTCAACATTAACATAAATGAAATATCGTTGATTTAGTCAGCAATGGTAACATGGAAAACATTAAATTTAATTCTCATTGGGATAAAATATGGAATACTTCACCAAGTATAATTTTTTTCTTCTTTAAATATTAAAATAATCCTTCGTTTTCTTTTTATTTGCCAATAGCATTTGTCACATGGATGAGAAATGCCTGCTTTTCTTCCCTTTGGACAAGCCCTGCCAGGGGAACTGCATTGTCCCCAATAAGGAGCCGGGCTGAAGTGGAATCACTGGGCTCTTGGGAACCACTGCCTTTACTAGATGGTGACTCAGGTCTTCTTGGTTCAGCAACTGCTATTTCCTCAAGGAAATCTTAGAATCTTGGTCGCTTACCCTCTGTGTTTGCATAACACAGCCATAATGTCATTTACTAGCTCATATGGAAATCACATGGAAATCATTTGATTTGGATTCTGGATCTCTGCAGAATTCCCTCAAGGCTGTCAAGTTCTTGAGCTAGCGACTGCAGATTTCATCTTTGCACCCTCCCCTCTCCCCCAGAACGTAACTGCCGACCCACAGAGATACTGGATATGAGAGTGCCAAAGTGACCCACACCATGGAGAAAGCTAGTCTTTCCCTTGAGTGGTCTAGGCAGGCTGTAAAGAATCAACTTCAAGCAAAGACATGGGACAAGGAATTTTATTTTCATTGTAATTTTGTCTTTTAAAAAAGCATGTTATATTTTCAAAGGAAACCTTATTATTAGATGGTGGAGATTTAATGACAAAAACATGAGCTTTTCCTTCTTACAGGTTTTAAGGCACACTGCTACATGCACACTGGCCATTAGGCCAAGTGCTGAAACAACGTTAGCGGACTGTCATTTTTAAGAATTAGGGATATAATTATGGCCGAGCACGGTGGCTCACGCCTGTAATCCCACCACTACGGGAGGCCGAGGCAGGCAGATCGCCTGAGCTCACAAGTTCAACACCAACCTAAGCCAAGGAGAGACCCCGTCTCTAAAAATAGGTGGTGTGGTAGGCACCTGTCTTCCTAGCTACTCCCAGGCTGAGACAAGAAAATCCCTTGAGCCCAAGAGTTGGAGGTTGCTTGTGAGCTATGATGCCATGGCACAATACGGAGGGTGACAAAGTGAGACTCTGTCTCAAAACAAAACAAAAAAAAAAGAGAGAGAATTAGGGATTTATGAAGAAAAGAAAAATGAAAACTTAAAATTTATAAATTTGTAAGTATCAGGTTTTTATTTAGCTAAAAGACTAAGCTTGTTTGGAGAGCAGAGTTCAGGAAACAGCATTGATCTGGATGCTGAATGAAGACAGATTCATTATCTAAGATTTTTGCTAAGAATGCTTTCATCAGAGAAGGAACATGGCAAAGAAGATTACTTAACTCAAAATAAACTTCCACCAACACACCAGAAACAATGCATACATCTCAGGATGCAAACTAGGCTTAGTTAGCTCTTCGAAGTGCAGCAGCTCAAAAGAATTTTGGAAAATAAAAATGTGAAGGTTAATGATCTTTTATATTATCTTCTCAGGATAGACCCAATTGCCAAGGAAATTAGACTTAAAAGCCTCAAAAATTGAGGCTAAGCACATATTCTACAGGAATAAAAATAAACTGTCAATTTTTCAAAGTTAAACTCAGTTAAGTTGTAAGACTTAGAGAAAGATCTACAATCATTTAACTACAAAGGTTTCTATACAGAGATGAATTCTAGTGTCTGTCCTTTCTAAGAAAAGTATAATCACTAAGTCAGGAACGGAACTAAAACCCACGGGTATTGAGATCTTTTTTCTCACTTCTCCTTATATCAAAATTGAGAGGTGACTAAAAATCTTGATTCAAAAAAAAGAGGACTTAGAAGAGTTTGTGAAGGGTGATGCCTGTGGCTCAAAGGAGTAGGGGGCCAGCCCCATATACAGGAGATGGGGGGTTCAAACCCGGCCCCAGCAAAAAACGGCAAAAAAAAAGAGTATGTGAAGGGCCTTTTCAGATGAATATGGAAGATAAACTATCCGATGGTGCCACCAAAAAAAAAAAAAAAAAAAAAAAAAAAAAAACAAACAAACAACTGCTCATAGGAAGGAAGGTCAAAGGAAGTTGGGAGAAGATGAAAATTCGAAGTGACTATATTATAAAAGAGAAAAACTGGGGGAAGGTGGTCTAAAAATCAAGGATCATTTTGGAGAGAATTCTTTGGTCCAGGAATCTAATCACCAAAATTACATTGTTCTGATGGAAAATATCCTCCCTTCCACACAACTTATAAATAAAACTTAGAAAAAAATGATTTTAAGGTTAAAAACTCTTGTGATTTTTTTTGTTGAGACAGTCTTGCTTTGTGACTTTTGGTAGAGTGCGGTGGCATCACAGCTCACAGCAACCTCCCACTCTCAGGCTCAAGCGATTCTACTGCCTCAGCCTCCCACGTAGCTGGGAATGCAGGTTCCTGCCACAACGCTCAGCCCTCTTGTGATTCTTAAGAAAGCATAACAGTGGAGAAATAATGGACTCATAAAATTGATCCTACACCAGACACACTTCCATGTACTCTAAGCATAACTTCTTTTGATCTTTGACAATTTCAGCTTTATAGCAATATTTCAAACAGAATGTACTACATGTCCCCCCCCACCCAAATGTGACAAAGGATCTACAAGGTCAATTGAAAGAAAAGTTTTAAGAAGATGAGTTGAATTTAGCAGCTGTCAAAAAGAATGTCAATACCCAAAGAAATTGCTTATTTGTCTTTCCATTACCCTCCATCAGATATAACGAAATAAATGTAACACTTGGAATCTTACAAAATGGAAGAAATCACCACTGGATTGAGAAGTACTTCTGGCCTAAAGAAGTACAGGATAAAGACTTCCCCAATGGCCTAAGCTCTGCAAGGTCCGCCACCTGGTATGAACTAGAAGTGAAAAGCCATCTCAGTGATGAATGTACAAGCAGCAGCACCATATCAATGTTGGCATTATTTATTGTGTTTTGATTTTTTCTTCCACAAGATACAATATCTTATTGCCAAAAAGGACAGGCCCAATAGTACTCTAAATCTATTACAGATGATTAAAGTTCTAACACTGGAAGAGAAGAATCCAAACTCATTTTACGTTTTTATTATTTTTTATTAAATCCTAACTTTGTACACTGATGCATTTATGAGGTACAGTGCACTGTTTTGATAGACAGTGTGCAATGCTTACATTGGACAAAGTAACACGTCCATCATAATTATACTCATTTCTTAATGGTCTTGAAATGCATCATTGCATCATGCACATTAGGTGAGGTTCCCCCCCAAATTCTCTCTCTCCTCCCATATCCCCTTCCCCTCCCCTCTTTCTCCTCTTCTCTTCTACTTTCTGGACTACGGTTATGTTTTGCCATTCATTTGAATGTGTAGGTGATTATATATTGATTTAATTGTAGTATTGAGTACATTGGATACTTTTCCCCCTCATTCTTGAGATACTTTACTAAGAAGAATATGTTCCAGCTCCATCCAGGTGAACATAAAAGATGTGAAGGCTCTGTCCTTTTTTATGACTGCATAGTATTCCATGGTGTACATATAACACAATTTGTTAACCCATTCATGGGTTAATGGGCACTTGGGCTGTTTCCATGTCTTGGCTATTATGAATTGGGCTGCAATAAACATTCTGATGCAAATGTCTTGGTTGTAAAATAATTTTTGATCATCTGGGTATATACCTAGTAGAGGAATTGGAGGATCAAATGGTAGGTCTATTTTTAATTTCTTCAGTGTTCTACAAACTTCTTTCCGTATTAGCTTGCATTCCAACCAGCAGTGTAGAAGTGTACGCTTCTCTCTACATCTACACCAACAGCTGTAGTTTTGGGACTTTTGTGATGTAGGCTGATCTTACCGGAGTTAGATGATATCTCAAAGTGGTTACAATTTGCATTTCTCTGATGATTAAGGACGATGAGCATTTTTTCATGTGTTTGTAGGCCATGTGCCTGTCTTCATCAGGGAAGTTTCTGTTCAAGTCTCTTGGCCACACAGAAATGGGGTTATTTGTTCTTTTCTTATTGATTAGTTTGAGTTCTCTGTAGATTCTATTTATCAGACCTTTGTCGGAAGCATGACGTGCAAAAATCTTCTCCCATTCTGAAGGTTGTTTGCTTTGCTTACTGTGCTCTTGGCTGTGCAAAAGATTTTTAGTTTGATCAGATCCCAGTAATGTATTTTTGGTATTGCTTTAATTGCCGGGGGTGGGAGGTCTTTAAAATATTCTCCCAGGTCAATTTCTTCAAGTGTTTTCCCTGCACTCTTTTCTAGTATTTTTGTAGTTTCATGTCTTAAGTTTAAATCTTTTATCCAGTGAGAATCAGGGTTTTTTTTTTTTTTTTTCTGAGACAGAGCCTCAAGCAGTAACCCTGGATACAGTGCTGTGGCATCACAGCTCACAGCAACCTCCAATTCCTGGGCTTAAGTGAGTCTCTTGCCTCTGCCTCCCAAGTAGCTAGGACTACAGGACCCTGTCACAACGCCCGGCCATTTTTTGGTTGCAGCCGTCATTGTTGTTTGGCGGGCCCTGGCTGGATTCAAACTTGCCAGCTCAGGTGTACGTGGCTGGTGCCTTAGCCTGTTGAGCCACAGGCGCTGAGCCGAGAATCAATTTTTGTTAATGGTGAAAGGTGGGAGTCCAGTTTCAGTCTTCTACAGGTTTACCCAGCACCATTTGTTAAATAGGGAGTCTTTTCCCCACTGAATTTTTTTTTTTTTTTTTTTTTTTTAGACAGAGCCTCAAGCTGTCACCCTGGGTAGAGTGTTGTGGCATCACAGCTCACAGCAACCTCCAATTCCTGGGCTCAAGCGTGTCTCCTGCCTCCGCTTTCCAAGTAGCTGGGACTACAGATGCCCGCCACAACGCCTGGCCATTTTTTGGTTGCAGCCATCATTGTTGTTTGGCGGGCCCGGGCTGGATTCGAACCCACCAGCTCAGGTGTACAGCTCAGGTGTACGTGGCTGGCACCTTGGCTGCTTGAGCCACAGGTGCTGAGCCCCCACTGAATATTTTTGATAGGCTTGTTGAAAATCAAATGACGGTAAGTAGCTGGGTTTATTTCTTGGTTCTCTATTCTGTTCCATAACTCTACCACCCTGTTTTTGTGCCAATACCATGCTGTTCTGATTACTATAGATTTATAACATAGCCTGAAGTCTGGTAATGTGATACCTCCGGATTTGTTCTTATTTCTGATTAATGTATTTGCTATTCGAGTTTTTTTCTGATTCCATATAAAGTGAAGTACTATTTTTTCAAGTTCTTTAAAGTATGACACTGGTTCTTTATTAGAGACTGCATTAAATCTGTAGATTGCTTTGGGTAGTATGGACATTTTAACAATGTTGATTCTTCCCAGCCCTGAGCATGGTATGTTTTTCCATTTGTTAACATCTTCAGCTATTTATCTTCCCAGAGCCAAATGCATTTTAATTGAACTTTTCTTACCGGGTAATGTATTTTTTCCCTGTTACCATGTTGACTTAGGGCTTTTTTTGGTAAAAAATG
>CAUYRH010123295.1:0-12329 GCA_963574655.1 Perodicticus potto
CTGTAGTCCCAGCTACTTGGGAGGCGGAGGCAGGAGACTCGCTTGAGCCCAGGAATTGGAGGTTGCTGTGAGCTGTGATGCCACAGCACTCTATCCAGGGTGACAGCTTGAGGCTCTGTCTCAAAAAAAAAAAAAAAAATCACATGCTTTGAAAACAAACTTCAAAAACTTCTTCACACTGTGTTCCCAATTCTAATGTGAGCTGGGTAAGAAACCTAACCCAGGGTACCCCATTTCTTGCAAGTGGTCTCCCCCATCCAAGACCACTATTAGGGCAAAGCCTGTTTCATAGGAAAGGGGCCCACCACGGATACCTGATGCACAGAATGAACGTGCTCCATTTACATCAGGGGTTATTTCTGTACGGGGCTACAGAGCTCTCTGCTAACCAAACCTCCTACAACCCGCTCCTTCTATTGTCTGCAATGGAACAGAGAGCCCCACTGCAGACAGGAGCCTGTGGGACACCGGCCCCACCACTGCCCACACCCATCTCCACTCTTCCCGATGCCCACTCCTGCCTAGCTCTTCTCTCTACTTAGAATATCGTTGCATCCCAAATTCTCATTCACGTTCAGCTTGTTGCTGATAAAAAAGATAAACTACCTTTTAAAAAGCAGGTTTGGGCGGCGCTTGTAGTTCAGTGGTTAGGGCGCCGGCCACAGGCACCGGGGCTAATGGGTTCAAACCCAGCCCCGACCTGCTAAACAACAATGACAACTGCAACAAAAAATACCTGGGTGTTGTGACGGGTGCCTGTAGTCCCAGCTACTTGGGAGGCTGAGGCAAGAGAATCGCTTGAGCCCCAGAGTTTGATGTTGTTGTGAGCTGTGATGCCACAGCACTCTACCCAGGGTGACAGCTCCAGTCGCCCCCCCCACCCTCCCAAAAAAGCAAGTTTGTGTCTTGGGGGAGGTAGGAATGGGAATCCTAGAGACAACAGCTTTACATTTGGGACGATGATGTCCAGATACACCGCATGCCTTCCTCAAGGGAACTACAGAATCAAACTCATTCAATGGGGTGAACTCGTTAAAGATTTGTTAGGAAATAACTAGACATTCACAAGCCATCGCATATTATGTTGGCCCTATAAACTAGCATGAACTCTAAGAGCATTTTAAAGCCAGGTACTTCTCCCAGAGGTAAAGCCATTCTTCAAATCAAGTTATCAGCATACAACACCAGCCACAAATATATATACCTTCCCAATAGGTGTACTCATTTTTTTGTTGTTGTTGCAGTTTTGGGCTGTGGTTGGTTTTGAACCTGCTACCTCCAGCATATGGGGCCAGCGCCCTACTCCTCTGAGCCACAGGCACCGCCTATATACTCAGTTAAATACAAGGAAACTATGATTCAATGTACAAATGCTGTGAGAATGACAAGAAATTAAAGCTTTAAAAATAACTAAAGATGAGTTGGTCCAGTGCCTACAGCAAATAGTATAACGAATAGTAGGAAAAAATGCAGAACAATGTCAATTTTGTCTTATCTGTCTAGAAAATTACCTTCTGACTATAAAGTTTAGCACATAAACAGTTAAAAATGGATTGAGGCCAGGTATGGCGGCCCACGCCTGTAATCCTAGCACTCTGGGAGGCCAAGGTCGGCTGATTGCTTAAGCTCATGAGTTCAAGACCAGTCTAAGCAAGACTGAGACCCCATCTCTATCAAAAATGAAAAATAGAGGCAAGAGGATCCCCTGAACCCAAAAGTTTCAGGCTGCTATGAACTGTGATGCCACGGCACTCAGAGTAACAGAGTGAAACTCTGTCTCCCCCCCTAAAAAATGGACTTTGAAAGTTCAAACTTAAACACAGAGGGAATAAGTATAGCGGCTAAATTCCTGGGAGAATCTAGACTCAGAAATAACAACAAAGATGTGCATATGGCACAGCTCATGTGAGAGAAACCTTGGCTAACAGCAGCACTAAAAGGACCTAGGGATGGGCTCGGAGCCTGTAGCTCAGCGGCTAGGGCATCAGCCACATATATCAGAGCTGGCAGGTTCAAACCCAGCCCAGGCCTGCCAAACAACAATGATAACTACAACAAAAAATAGTGGGGGCATTGTGGCAGGTGCCTGTAGTCCCAGCTACACAGGAGGCTGAGGCAAGAGAATTGCTTAAGCCCAAGGATTTGAGGTTGCTGTGAGCTGTGATGCCAAAGCACTCTACCAAGGGCAACATAATGAGACTCTGTCTCAAAAAAAGAGAGAGAGAGAGAATCTAGGGATGGTCCTATTCCGTTCTCACCTCCACCCAAAAATCAAGGGTCTCTCCATTACTGCCTGAGGAGCCTGGCTCTCCTCTTAGAGTGGACTCCTAGGTAACAGTGTGCAGCACGAGGGGTAACAGCAGTCACTGCCGGCAGCCAAGTGGGTATACAATGGTGCTGGCATGCCCAAGAACACCTGCCCATGCGCCCTCCTTGAGGGCGGGATAGGCTCTTGTTCATCTCTGTACCCTAATATCCAAGCCCAATGCATAGTGGGTACTCAAGTGATTTGTGACCCACTGATAGTATTACGGGACTAGGGAAATGCCTCAGATCTAAAGCTGGTCCTGTTACACAGACGCATCTGCATTTGAATGCTGCTGGGGCCTGTGGGCGGCACAGCTCCTTGATCTTCCCATCTAGTAATCTTAGATGGACCACTAGGGACATATTTGCTTTACTGTCTTAGAAAAGTCCCTATGTCTACAGTGCTCCTTAAGTCCAGTTTAGTAACCCTAGAAATGGGGTCCAGAAGGAACGCCAGGCTCACTGTGCTGACCTACCGTCACGGCGGACGGAGCCTGTAGTGATGTGTCACTCAAGGCTGACATTTGGTCTCTTTGGTCATCAAATAAATTATTCAAGATATACAAGGGTTTGAGGATGCTGTGAGCTATGACACTGCGGCACTCTACTCAGGGTGGCAGAGTGAGACTCTGTCTCAAAAAAAAAAAAAAAAAAGGTAAAACCGTGCCCCAGTGTTCTCAAATGAGCAGCTGCACATTCAACAAGCTGAGTAAGTTAAAACTGAAAAATTCTCTGCCTTAAAAAGCTAACGCTATCTTGGTCTGCAGAGAGCTACAGTTTTTTTTATTTTTTTATACAATGATTGTTCATCTTATCTATTTGAATCATAGCAACCCATTAGACAGCCAAGAGAGTACTATTTAAAAGAAAGAGGTGTGTAAGGAGTACATGAGTCCTAAAACCTTCCACAACTGTCATCCCCTACTTTAGAGAGGGCAAATCAAGTTGCCAAAGGATTAGACTCCTTTCTACAGGGAGCTGCTTTGTCCACCTGGCCAGGGCACTGCGTTGACTGTAACAGCAGTCAAGGCTGTAGTGTGGTAGGCTAAATGTATTTGTGGCACTACTATGCTCTATTCTGAGTAATGCATTCTGAAAGGAGGTGCGATAAACTGACTTCAGTTTGTAGAAGGGGCAAACTAAACAGTGAAAGGACCAGAAAAATCAGACACAGCCTATTAGGAGCATCTGGCAAGTCAGTGGTTAACTTGGTATGACCTAGGAAGGACACTGGGGCCTGGGGGAAACTTAGCTAACGCCTAAATTGCAAATTACACAGAAGAGGGAGTTGTTTGCTCTGGGGGACACCCAGAGGGCAGACCAGGGTACACACAGAACTATCAGGGAGATGGACTAAAGCAAAGAGGAATAGAAAAGTACTCTGTTGGGCAGCACCAGCTCATCGAGTAGGGCGCCAGCCCCATATACCGAAGGTGGCGGGTTCAAACCCAGCCTCAGCCAAACTGCAAAACAGAAAAATAGCCAGGCGTTGTGGCAGGCGCCTGTAGTCCCAGCTACTCGGGAGGCTGAGGCAAGAGAATCGCCTAAGCCCAGGGAGTTGGAGGTTGCTGTGAGCTGTGTGACACTGCCACACAGAGACTCTGTCTCTACAAAAAAAAAAGAAGAAGAAAAGTGCCCTGTTGAGTGCCAGTGAAGCCCTGGCAGGAGGAAGGCTTGCAAGAGGGCTTGTTGGGGAACATTCTCCCACGGGGTCTTCCATTTTAGAGATCTATAGAGATTTTGCTGAAAGGGGATCTTAGCTGAAGCCCCACAGGTAAGAGAGATACAAACACAGATGTTCCAGTTTTCGTTTCTTCGTCTCACTGGCAGAGCATTTCGGAATCTAGCAAACTCATCGCTGCACTGGCAGGTACCAGCCATTTGCTGCTGCCCAGTCTTTCAAGCACTTGTCTCTTCAGCATGACTTTAGGTGCCTGCAAAATAATCTCTGGGGCCGGGTGGGGAGGCTCACGCCTGTAGTCCTAGCGCTCTGCGAGGCAGAGGCAGGTGGATTGCTTGAGCTCAGGAGTTTGAGGTTGCTGTGAGCTATGATGATGCCACGGCACTCTACCCAGGGTGACACAGAAGGAGACTCTGTCTTCAACAAACACACAAACAAAAAACCAAAATAATCTCTGAGTCAGGTACATGATAAAGCTAAAAAGTCATCTTTTCCTTTTCCAGAATCACAGGGAAGTTGCAGCAGCACTACGCTGTAGTCTTGGAAGGTTCGCCCCCATCAACCTTCTACCACATTTACATCAAAGGGCGCTGTCAGCCGAGGAAGGCACAGAATCCACCTCAACCGGCCAAGTTAAAGATACTGCTCCAAGGAGGACCTGGTCTCTACCGACCTGGGAAACCTCCTCACTCCCAGACCGCTGACCACCTTCATCCGGTGCTACCACCTGCCAGCCCCCAAATACCACACGCTCCCCTACCGTGAGCACTGGTGGGACAGGTGGGAAAAGAGCCCAAGGGAATGGCATCCCAGTTCCCCAGCACCCAGTAAATCTGGGACTCTTCTCAGAAATCCAGATCTAGACACCGGATTTGGAGCACCTTTTTCTCACCACAGTGAAATCTATCCATTTACAACCGGCTCCAAACACAGTTACAACACTCCTTTTTCTTTTCTTTTTCTTTTTTTTTTTTTTTTGAGACAGTCTCACTTGGTTGCCCTTGGTAGTGTGCTGTGGTGTCATAGCTCACAACAACCTCCAACCTCCAACTCTTTGGCTTAGGTGATTCTCTTGCCTCAGCCTCCCGAGTAGCTAGGACTACACGCGCCTGCCACAAGGCCCAGCTATTTTTTTGTTGCAGTTTGGCCAGGGCCAGGTTCCAACCCGCCACCCCCGGTATATGGGGCCAGTGCCCTACTAACTGAGCCACAGGCGCCGCCCAACACTCCATTTTCAACGTGGGATAGATGCTTGCTAGCGAGATTTCAGGGATATACATTAGCTGTGTAAGACAGCACCACTTTCTTTCCCTCACAAAAAAGAGATGTGACATTTCTATTAATAAGTAGGATGGAATTTCCCCTTTCCTTTCTAAAAAAAAGTTTCTACTGTGCCTCATGAAATTGCATATAAAGATATATGATACCTTTTGAGACCCTAAGCAAAAAAGCATGTGGTTTATTTGGCTTTAATGAGAAAGCATGTGTCAGAGGTAAGGTACAAACACCTGCACACCGCCAACTCCCAAGCAAACGCCACCAAAGACAGGATGGACACAAACTGGAGCCCAAGCTTTTTTAACGCAGAGACAAAAACCAAAATCAACAACTACACGATTCAGAGTTCCTTAAAAGGTCAACATGAACGTGGTTCCCCCTTCCAGTCCTGAAGCCTGAAAGGACCTTGTGATAAGGGCACAGGGGACTCCACACCGACAGGAAAGTCTATTCCACACGTTACACGATTGCGATGCAATCTGAGGGCGTGGAGGAGAGAGACAATAATCCCCTCTGGATGCATCTCCCATCAGAGTGCCACGCCCAGCACAAAGGCCTCTCTGAGACCATGTCGTAAATGTTTGCTACAGACAACCAGGCACAAACAAAAACCCCAACCTTCCATTCCTTCCAGATCAAGGACCACGGAAATAGAAGAGCGAACAAGTGCCCAGGCTGCAGAGGCCTCAGCAGGAATCGACACAGAGAAGCAGCTGGATCAACAGCATGTTCCACACACAGGCCTTGGCCTGGACCATCTCCTCCGCTCCTGTGCCCTTCACCATCAGTCACCAGTGAATCCAGCACAAGGTCAGTAGCAAAGTAACACCCATTTCACATTGAGAAGAACAAAGGCAAAGGAAAAGAAGCCCTCTTTCTTTAAACTTTTTTTTTTTTTGAGACAGAGTCTCAAGTCTGTTGCCCAGTCTAGAGTGTCATGGTGTCAGCCTAACTCAACAGCAACCTCAAACTCTGGGGCTTAAGTGATCCTCCTGCATCAGCCCCCTGAGTAGCTGAGACTACAGGTATGGCCTCAAAGCCCAGCTAATTTTTCAATTTTTAGTAGAGGTGGGGTCTCACTCCTGCTCAAGCTGGTCTGAAACTCCTGAGCTCAAGTGATCCACCTGCCTCAGCCTCCCAGGGTGCAGGGATTACAGGCGTGAGCTGCTGCACACGGCCTTCTTACACCAGTGCTCAGGACTGCATTTTCACAGTCTCTGCCTTTCCTCCCCTTTCAGGGGAACCCTCCCCGCTGCAGCTCTGCTCCCACCCTTCCCACTCACCACCTGTACCCAGTCCTTCCCTTTGCTCGGCCCATCAATGGCACAGGCTACCCAGTCTTGTCTGAAACAAGCAAACCTTTGATTGAAGCTGCTGCCGGCCTCAAACACAGCTCTGTTTCGCTTTTATTTCATGCCAAGCCTCTCCATTTCCTCACTTGGTACTCCCTTCTAACCCCTGGAAATTTGCTGTACTGAAGATGATCTCTCAAAAGGTCACCAGTGACCTCTCAGCAGCCAAATCCTGTGGCCTGTGTCCAGTCCTCCTCCTGGCCTCTCTGCAGCACACAGCATTTTCCTGCAGGCCCTGCAATTTCTCCTCCTCTGGCTTCTTGTTAAAGGGTATTGTCCTGGGACTGCTCACTCTGGCCTGCCCTTTCCAGACTCTGTACCCTTCTTCCCTTCCCCTTGAAAGAAGCCAATTCTCTGAGTTCTGGCCTCAGATTAAAATGATTAGGAGCACTGGCTCTGGAAACTGAAAGCTGGGTTAGAATCCCACCCCATCAGGCATCGAGTTTCCTCTGCTTCAGTTTCCTCACCTGTAAACCAAAGATCATTAATAGAACAGGGCTGCTGGGAAGAGTCAGTGAGTCAATTCACATAAATTGTAAAAACTAAATAAACATTGACCCTTATCCTTCTGTCTTTGCTTCACTGGCCATTCCTATCCAGATACTAGAAGGATTTCCTCCTTTAAATTCAATATATCATGAAAAATCAGTTATTTGATGTGATTTAATTGCCATTTTGATGAGATTATGATGTTGCTGCCTAAGCTTTCAATTTAAAATACCATTTATCAAGGCTGCTGGCGGGTTCGAATCCAGCCCGGGCCCACCAAACAACAATGATGGCTGCAACCAAAAAAAATAGCCGGGCATTGTGGCGGGCGCTTATAGTCCCAGCTACCTGGGAGGCGAAGGCAAGAGAATCGCTTGAGCCCAGGAGTTGGGGGTTGCAGTGAGCTGTGATGCCACAGCACTCTACTCAAGGTAACAGCTTGAGGCTCTGTCTCAAAAACAAACAAACAAAAAAATAAATTAAATACCACTTATCAAATAATGTAAAAAAAAAAGATACCTTCTCCCCACACTGAGCCTCATCCCACCACAACTCCCACCTGAGTCTGTGAGATGGCAAAGGGATTGCAGATGTTAGAGATAATATATGTGACTTGGTAATTAAGAACTAAAGCAGTCTCAGCGCCTGTGGCTCAAGTGGCTAGGGCGCCAGTCACATACACTGAAGTGCTGGTAGGTTCAAACCCAACCCGGGCCTGCCAAACAACGACAACTACAACCAAAAAATAGCCAGGCGTTGTGGCAGGTGCCTGTTGTCCCAGCTACTTGGGATGCTGAGGCAAGAGAATCGCTTAAGCCCAAGAGTTTGAGGTTGCTGTGAGCTGTGATGCCACAGCCCAAGAGTTTGAGGTTGCTGTGAGTTATGACGCCACCGCACTCTACTGAGGGCAACATAGTGAGACTCTGTCTCAAAAAAAAAAAAAAAAAAAAAAAAGAACTAAAGCAAGTGACAGGAACTAATTTTTAGAGAGCATTTTGGCAATACCTAACATACATTTAGATGTTAAGTCAAAAGTTATATACTTTCCCACACAATTGCTTTAAGGAAGTAGCCACCAGGCTCCGCGCCTGTGGCTCAACGGGCTAAGGCGCCAGCCACGTACACCTGAGCTGGAGGGTTCAAATCCAGCCTGGGTCCGCCAAACAACAATGGTGGCTGCAACCAAAAAAAATGGCCAGGCGTTGTGGCGGGTGCCTGTAGTCCCAGCTACTTGGGAGGCAGAGGCAGGAGACTCGCTTGAGCCCAGAAATTGGAGGTTGCTATGAGCTGTGATGCCACGGCACTCTATCCAGGGGGATAGCTTGAGGCTCTGTCTCAAAAAAAAAAAAAAGAAGTAGCCACCAACAGGGAAACAGTAAGTAAAATGGAAATTCAGACAATAGACTATAATTCAGTTGCTAAAAGGGTCGGATGACATCCAAAGGATACTTTCACTTTACTTTTTTATTTGGGGACTATTTGGAAAAAGAGAAGAGGTTCTCGCAAGCAAGGTAGATGGCACCCCAAGGTGAAGGTGCTGGCTTCACGCAGAGCTGACTTGTCCAAAGGTTGGGGGCTCAGCAGGGATTTGGACTCGGATCTGGCGCCAAAGTCAAAGCCTTTCCCATCACTGGGTGTTCCCCCATTTGAATCCCTCAACCAAGCTGGGACAGGGACTCTCTATGCTGTACCTCCCTGTAGAGGCTTAGCTCTGGCTTAACATGAAGTCCTTTGAACTCCCGGAGAAGTGGAAATACATCTGAAAGTACCCACCAGCAGCATGGCTGTGTCAGGCTGATGCACACTGAACATGCTGCCCAGTTAAAGAGAGCATTGATTCAAACCAGCCCACAGGAATCTCGAGGGCGTTGCCAGCATGGTTCAAAAGTTCATAAGAAGATATTTGGCTAAGATGTCTCAGATTAAAAACACTTTAACTCTTCCATTGGCCCCATTAAAGTAAGCAGAAGAGTAGTCTTCTGCCACATACATGCTTTGGACAGCGCTATAAAACTGACTACAGGAAAGGGTAGGAAGAAGGTAAAGAAGGGTGAAGGGGTCCAAACCTGGAGAAGAAGAAAATTAGAAATGAAAACCTGGGCCAGGCACAGTAGGTCACACCTGTAATCCTAGCATTCTGGGAGGCCGAGACAGGAGCAATGCGTGAGCTCAGGAGTTTGAGACCCGCCCAAACAAGAACAAGACCCCCATCTCTACTAAAAAGAAAAGAAATATTAGCAGGGCATTGGGGCCCATGTCTGTAGACTCAGCTACTTGGGAAGCAGAAATAGGAGGATCACTTGAGCCCAGAATTTTGAGGTTGCTGTGACCTGTGACGATGCCACTGCACTCTCTCTGGAGCAACAGAGCAAGACTCTGTCTCAAAAGAAAAAAAAAAAATTAAACCTTGATTGGCAAATATGCCTCTGCGTGTATGTGTGCGAGAGAGAGAGAGAGAGAGAGAGAAACAGAGAGAGAGAGAAACAGAGAGAGGGAGGGAGGAATGAGATTTCTTTTTAAATATAACCTGCAGTGCTCCGAAGAAAGATAAGGAGAAACCAGAAACAAACACACCACAGTGTTCAGAGCAGAGACTGGGAACATTCAAGGGAAGACATCCAGGCACAGGCGGACTCTGAAGAGCAGCCCTCCGGTTCCAGCTCACCTGCCAAGGGCCAGGGGCTGCAATGAGCTTGCAATATGATGCTGGATGTACCTATAATTTCTACACTCGATTAGAAGTATAATATGATTGCTGTTGCTATTTTTTGCATTCAAAGTGGAATCACATGTTTGAATTAACCAGCAGCATGCGGGAGACTCGCCACACATGGTACTGATTATTTTCTCTCCGATTTCCTCCCATGAGAAACAAAAGGAGAGAAGGAAAAGTGCAACACTAAAGCACTCTCTGGCCGTTTGTGGGGCTGCATTTCACCAAGGAGGGCTGAGAAGCTAGGGTAATGGAGAAAGACCCATGTCCAGACCTTTGGGAGGGGAGCAGTAAGAAACAAACAACGGCTCCCCGTGCAGCCTCCCCACAGCCAGTGTCGCCTGGAGCACTGTGCCGGGAGAGAAAGGGGAAATAACCATCAATGCGTAGGTTGCGACTTACCCAGAAGAGCCTTTCCAGGCACAAAGATCTCTTTCTCCACATTCCCGTCCTAAATCGCTCAATGCAGATACAGTACCCACACCCTGAAGCCTCCCTCCCTACCTCGTGGGACAAAACTAAGAATTACACAAATTTGCTTCACACAGGCCTGGGCAGTGCCTTTATAAGGAGAGTTAAACTGAAGGCCTCCTGTGAGTAGCAAAATTCAAACATTCTAAAGTAAATATGGTAACTAGTCAGCTGTGAAAAAAGACGAGTCCAATTTGAAATCGAAAGATGTGTCTTGGGCGGCGCCTGTGGCTCACTGAGTAGGACGCCGGCCTCAAATACCGAAGGTGGCGGGTTCAAACCCGGCCTTGGCCAAACTGCAAAACAGATAAATAGCCGGGCGTTGTGGCGGGCGCCTGTAGTCCCAGCTACTCGGGAGGCTGAGGCAAGAGAATCGCCTGGGCCCAGGAGTTGGAGGTTGCTGTGAGCTGTGTGACACCACAGCACTCTACCGAGGGTGATAAAGTGAGACTCTGTCTCTACCAAAAAAAAAAGAGATGTGTCTTATTGAAAAGGAATCAACCTCTTAGGCAGACAAAGCAGAATACTTCCATGCCCAGAAAGCAAGACCTGGGCCCTGAGGGCAATGCAGAAAAAACAGAGCAGGGATAGAGACCTCCAGACTTCAGGCCTGGGTAAGGACCCTGGGGCAGGTCACAGATCACACACCTAACACAGAAACTAAACAGGGGATAATTACTTCACTGAGAAACTCCAAACTCAAGACCCAGCCTAATCAGCACAGAAGACCAGCCAGCAACATGGAACGATGTCTAACATTTATATAACACGGACTTTTGGCTCCAGGCATTATTTTAAACACTTCACATGGATAATCTATCTTAATTATTTCTACCAACAACCCTGCAAAGGTATTACAGTATCATTTTACAGAGGAGACAGACAGGTTAAGTCACTTGCTGAAGTCCACAGTAAAATTTAAGATTAAATCAGAATATGGTTAGAATCAGAATTAAGATTCCAACCCAGTCTCCACTGGCCACTTTCTTAACCAGTAGGTTCTACTTTCTCCCTGGTAAGAGTCCTAGACGACACAATTTCACAAGGGTTCAGATGGTCATAGATTTTTTAATAAAGTTAGCAAGATATTTTTTGTATTAGCAGAAATGAGGACACCAAAATTGTATAAGCTTCAGTCTCCACAAGCAAACTGGATCTATCTGTGGGTTCCAGAAATCCTTAAGAAAAATCTAAGGATATAAGTACATATAAATAATAGTTAAGAGCCCACTGATGGCTATAAAATGAGTTCAGAGTTAAGGAGAACCCAAGCACACAGTATATGCTATAGAAGGCTAATGCCTAGAGTAAAACAGGACTTGCCAAAAATTCTAAGGACAAGCTTCCTTCCACTGTCACCCAGTGATACCGACAAGGAAGATAGCGCACTTCCTCTCTCTCTGGGATGTAATAGTGATGATAGCTGGATTGTAATGGTGCTAACCACCCAATTGTGCTTCCTTTTCTTTCTTTCTTCTCCGTTTTTTTTTCCTGACACAGTCTCACTCTGTTGCCCCAGGGTAGAGGGCTGTGGCCTCCTAGCTGAGGGTAATCTCAAACTTCTGGGTTCAGGTTATCTTCCTGCCTCAGCCTCTCTAGGAGCTGGGACTACAGGCACCTGCCACAATGCCTGGGGGCTAGTTTTTCTATTTTTAGTTGAGATGGGGTCTCACTCTTGCTCAAGCTGGTCATAAACTCTTGAGCTCAAGCAATCCTCCCTCCATGGCCTCTCAGAGTACTAGGATTACAGGTGTGAGCCACCACACCCAGAATGTGCTTTCTTTACTTATGTCACAGAAAATAGTAACCATAGCTTGCAATACATTTATTATATCAGGTGGCAGGGATAGGAAGCACTAATTCTCATCTCACCCTGGAAGGGAAACAGATATAATACAGGGGGGAAAAGGATATGCCTCTGGTTGATATTAGAATTAGGGGTGTTCACTATCAAGCTTATTTTTGAAATCTAAATCTGGCTAGAGACAGAATACAATTTCCACAAATAGAAGCGTTTAAAATGCTATAGGTCATAGGA
>CAUYRH010123299.1:0-20502 GCA_963574655.1 Perodicticus potto
GGCAAAAGACATAAACATACCTTTTTCTTTTTCTTTTCTTTCTTTTTTTTTTTTGAGACAAAGCCTCAAGCTGTCACCCTGGATAGAGTGCTGTGGCATCACAGCTCACAGCAACCTCCAATTCCTGAGCTCAAGTGAGTCTCCTGCCTCCGCCTCCCAAGTAGCTGGGACTACAGGTGCCCGCCACAACGCCTGGCCATTTTTTGGTTGCAGCAGTCATTGTTGTTTGGCAGACCCGGGGGCTGGATTCGAACCCGCCAGCTCAGGTGTACATGGCTGGTGCCTTACCCTGTTGAGCCACAGGCACTGAGGAGCCAAACATACCTTTTTCAAAAGGAATACTGTGTACAAAGATATTTGAAGAATGAAATCCGGGGATTTTACGTATATACACAGTATTTATGTCCCCACACATATGCACATGCATATACACATACACATATATTTGGTTTCTAAGTGGAGAAATTAGTCATGCTGAATTCCGATCACAGGCTAAATTCTGTTACCTGTCCATACTGTACAGTGGTGGAGTCTGGCTTTTGGCGTACCCATCCCACAAGTAGTTTACATTGTACCCATTTTTATTTTTCATTTTTAAAACTTAGACACACTTTCCTCTCCATTGTCATCCTTTGTAGCTTGCAATGACTATACCACACCATAGACCGTGAGTCTTTATTATTTAAGAGTTGGCACCTGAAGTTTGTTTCATGTGGGATCCTTATTTGAAAAACTGCATGCATTCTGTAAGCTTCCTTCAGCAGGAGTGGGGGACATTGAGTGTCCAGGTGTCAGCAAGAATCAGACAACAAAGTGTAACTGAAGGTTCTCTGTGTGGAAGAAAGAAATGAGAGAAAATGGTGTTTTGTTTGACTCCAGATCCAGAAAGAAAGAGGAAATGTTAGCAAGTATGAGATTAGGGACGTTATGGATGATGAGCAGGTGTAGATAATCTGTGTAGAGGAGTGTAAAGGACATTTAGGAACAGATCTGCTAAATTTTTTACTTGAAGTTTGTTGCATTTCTTTAACCTGTCTCTTTCTGTCTTCTTCCCACGTCTTTAGGACAGTTTGCTGCCTGCTGTCTTGTGTTTGTGGTATGTGGGGCAGGGTGGCAGAGTCCCGGGACAACTATGGAATGACTGAGTTTCACAACAGGCACAATTTGGTGTGAAGAGGAGCCCAGGGGAAGGAAAAGGGTCCTGGGGAAAGATTTTTAGGTTCACTTTATTTAGAGTAAAGGAATGATGGCTCTTACTGACAGCCCAGGTACAATAGCATTTACCCCTTGTAGATCCTCCTGGTATCCTTCAGTTAGTTAAATCTCTTCTGTCAACCTAAGTGTTTCTTCCTTGGGAAAATTGGCCTTCACCCCAGGCGCCAAGTTAAACACCTTGGCTCTGTGATTTCCCAACACTACATGTTACAGAAGTAGAGTTTTATCCTGTTGAAGTTGTAAAGTATAATGAAATTACTAGTGTAAAGTATAATGTAATTACTTGTTTTATACATATGTATATAATTTCATAAAGGACCTGACTCTGTTCACTGAGGGATCAAAGAACCTCCAGGTCACAGTGTTGGCAAGGCTCAGCCTAGATCTGGGGCATGAAGGACAGGGCTTTTGTCTCAGTATCCTTATAGATCCTCCTTACCTTCTGTCTAAACTAGACTAACTCTAATTCCCATATCTCATTTTGTAGCATTTCAGCTATATGCCTTTGCTTTTTCTGTTTCCTTTTCATGTAATGACTTTTCCTTCTTTCATGTAAAAAGAATCTTACTCACCTCTTAGTAGTCAGCTTAAAATCTCCTTATACCATAAAGCCTCACATGTTCTACTAGTAGATTGCTCCCTCTTTAAATATCCACAATGGCATTTTCAGGACTACTCATGACACTTGCTGCCGGTTGCCTTGAATCCCAGAATCTGAGTACCTGTCCCATCCTACCTATTTAGGGGAAGATATACTGTTTGTGGCACAAGAGACATGAGCTTTGAGTCATACAGATAGTGAGTCTCAGATTGGTTATTCAGCCTTCATAAAATTATACAATTTAACTGAGACCCATTTTCCTTGTCTGCAAAATAGATATAATAAATAAGATTAGATGAAATATCATTTATAAAGCACTTACTGTAATAACAGATGTGTTATATGTTCAATAAACATCCTGCTGTACTGTGTTATTTTCAGCAGATTGCAAACTCCTAAATTCTTTTTTTTTCAGTGTAGACTAGCACATAACAAAGTAGGTGCATGATATGTTTTTAAACTTTATTTTTAAAGCAATTTTAGGTTTACAGAAACTTGCAAAGATATCATAGAAAGTTCCCATTACTTCCCACTATTTTCCATATGACAACATCTCTCATGAGTATGATACATTTCACAAATAATGAATCAATATTGACATATTTTTACTAACTAAAGTTGATAATAATAATACTAGCTAAAGTATGATCTAATAAAGTTCATACTTTATTCATATTTTCTTCCCTTTCCATATTGTGCTGTTTTTGAAGGATGTCAGAATGTATGGTCTATGCTTTATTTTTTTGAATATTTATGTATTTATTTATTTTGAGACAGAGACTCACTTTATTGCCCCAGATAGAGTGAGTGGTATCATCACATCAAACAACCTCAAATTTCTAGACTCAAGCAATCCTTCTGCCTCAGTTTCTCAAGTATAGGAAGGACTACAGGTACACATCACTATACCTGGCTAATTTTTTCTATTTTTGGTAGAGATAGGTTCTCAGTCTTGTTCAGTCTTGTCTTGTACTCCTGACCTCAAATGATTCTCTGCCTCAGCCTCCCAGTGTGCAAGATTGTAGGCTCAGGTCACTGTGCCCAGCCTACATGGTCTATACTTTAAAAATTGGGAGCCGTGTGCCACCTCCTTCAGGCTGAAGTATCTAAATATTATTTGGAATGTTTCTGCAGGGGAGATTTTAGAGTTCTACCAGAGAAGAAGAACAATTAGGATATATGTAGGTAGAGGGATGTGTAGATAGACAGATATAGTTTATGTGATTATGATGGCTGGCAAGTTTGAAATTTGTGTGGACAAGCCAACAAGTTAGAAACTCTCAGGCGTGAGCTGATTATGCAGCCCAGGGAATTTCAGAATTTCTTCTTACTCCAAGTAACTTGAATTTTTCTTTGAAGCTGATTGGACAAGGCCATCCTGATTATCAAGAATAATCTACTTTTTAAAATAAAGAGCATGATTATTCCTTACCTGACTATCAACTGATTAAAGATGTTCAGTACATCTATAAAACATATTTTTAGCAACACCTAGGTTAGTGTTTAATTAAATACCTGGACACTATGGCCTAACCAAATTGACACCCAAAATAGCCCATCACTGTCTCCTTGCTCTCATTTATTTATTCAATCCCTTCTTTATGTAAGTATGGATGCATACCTATCTATTTTTACTTTTGAGTTATAATCCAACATTACTTTGGTTATTTTGCTGCTTGACTTTTTCCAGCTTTGGCCATTGGGAGCTCTTTCAGTGGGCTACTCTGTCCCTTTGACACAATCCCATTATCACGTGTGTGTGTGTGGAAGTGGGGGAGGGGGTCTAGCACTTTCTCACTTTTTAGTGCTATAAATTGGCCCAGGCTTATCTGTACATTTTCTGGATAAGTGGGTTAACAATTTATCCAAGAAGCCCTGATTCCTTTTATTGGAGAATAGTATTAGAAAGCAAGATCTTGATGCTAAATGTCCATGTTGTTATTAGAGTGACACAACTTCTAACTCTCTCAACTCACAGATCAAGGAAATATATGTGTGTCTACTAACTCACATATATGCACCTCACTATATTTTAATATGCCTTCAACCCCAATCCATTACTACTGATTGTCTTAGTCTCCTAGCCTTAGGTATCTGTAGACTCCCTTTCCAACAGTAAGAAAACTGTGTTCTATTATATGCCATCATTCACTTAATTTCAGTTCCACTATATATTTACAATGGTTTGAGAATTACTAACCTGTCCCCTCCTGGGAAGCAGCTTGTCATCAACTTCCAAAACTACTTATATCATTACCTTTTTTCCCCATCCTCTTTGGTGAAGTTGTTTCACACGTAAGGTTGTAAACGGTTTGACTTTTTTTCCTCCCCCACATTCTGCAGGGGTTCCAAATGTCACCATACAAAGGGAAAATAGGAAACTATAGCTAAAGATACTTTTATTTACAAAATATTTATTATAAAATTTATAAAATAATTACAAAACATTCTGTACATGTTGCCCACCTATATACTTCATCCTGATATTCCCAAACTCCTAAGGGATTTTTTAAATTACACATATTAAGGTTTACTTTTTGCACTACCAAGTTCTATGGATTTTAACAAATTCATAATTTCATGTATCCACCATTCTAATATCATAGAAAATGTTTTACTACCTTAAATTGCCCATACTTTGGCATGGTAATCAAAATCCCTAGCAATCACTGATCTTTTTAAAGTCTTTATAGTCTACTCTTTCTAAAATATCATCATGTGATTGGATTCATGCAATGTACAGCCCTTCAGGTATCTTTCACTGTGTAATACACATTTAAGTCATTCATATCTTTTCATAGCTTGATCACTCATTTCTTTTTATCATTAAATAATACTCACTTGTAAGGATCTACCACAATTTTGTTATCTATTCACCTGTTGAAGCAACATCTTGTTGCTTCATGTTTTTAGCACAGCAAGCCCTTGATCAGTTAAAAAAAAAAAGAAAATGGAGTGTAGAATTGAGCAAGGAAAGCAGTGTCTTCAGCCTTAAAATTTATAAAAGGGAAAGAACTTAACTCTTTTCATCTATTTCAACCCCGACTTCTCAGATGCTTCTTTCCCTTTGTTCACCCCATGCCTACTTCACTAAGAATTTGTTTCTACTGATTAACAGGGAGGGTTATAGCTTTTGAAGCAAAAAAAGAAAATTTTGCAGAACTAGTATGCATAGCCTGAGTTTAATCAGGAACAAGAAAAGCTGCGTTAAAATCCTCTTTGCCTGAAGAACGTATGGATAAAGCCTATTAGACATAAAAGCAAAAAACAAGCCAAACATACAGCTATACTGAAAAGTCACTAAAGGACTCATGTTATTACATTTTTATTTAAATATTGCAAAATTTCCTATTTTTGGACTCTCTATACCAGAATTTTAAGGTATGTGAGTTACTAAGTAGATAGGATAAAATACTTAAAGATGATATTTACAGGTAAACATTTACCTTTAATAGAAGGTTGATAGAAATGCATATGCCGTGCTTTCTTTTTTTGCAAAATTTTGTTCTCAGAGACCCTATCTTGGATGCAGAATTTGTATTGGGACACCATCTCTGAAACAGGAAAAAAAACACACCATCCTCACTGAATCATGCCAATTCCAAGGCTGATTCACATTCCAAATTGAGTTGTTTTGCCTTTCTTAGCTTTCTTTTGAATCTGTTTCCGAGCTATAATCTGTAGACAACTGCTCGCCCACGTACCTGTGGTTAGGGCATTGCGAGACAGCTTTGCCTTTATTCCACATTAAATGAAAAAATTACTTGAATGCAGTGCTGAAGTAAAAATGCTATAGGCATTCTGGAAAATAAAGGCTGGAAATTTCTGACTTAATGGTCCTGCAGAAGAAATATCTTAGCTTTATTGTGTATCCTATGCATGGGACAATGTACATTTGACATAAAGCTGAAAAATAAATAAGAGAAACTACTTTACTCTTACTACTTATCATGAAGGATTAGAAAAAATGTATCCAGAACAAACTAGCATCCTAGTCTTTTCCTTATTTTCCTGCCAAGTATCTCTCTTGGCAGGGAGTTCATAAGTACCGCTATGTTAAATACGTGTCTTTTAAGTAATATAAATTATCCACCTGCAGTAGTTTAATATTTTTTAATTGTGGAAGGATCTTTTAGTTAAGCAATAAATCTTTCTTGAAAGCCCACTTTTGTAATAGATTGTTGACAAATTCAGAAGAAATACCAAAAATTTAAGGAGATAAAGAAAATTGGGAAAATAGACTCACAAGACATTAATAAGATGGTGTACGATTAAGGGCATGAGAAATGATAGAGATGAATTGTTCCCATGACAAGAGGCTCCAGTGGCATTGCACGAGAAAATAATGAGATTTCTGGAACTACTGGTATGGTCAAAATGCCGTAAAAACTCAGAGGGGAGAGAGGCAGAGAGAAGGGTGAGGGGAAGATAGAAAGAAATTGTGCTTAAGCACCAGAGTACATGTGCATTGCACAATCAGAATATTTTAAGAAAGACATCAGGGCCAGCTGTAGTGGCCTATAATCCTAGCGCTCTGGGAAGCTGAGACGGGTGGATCGTCTGAGCTCACTGGTTCGAGACCAGCCTGAGCAAGAGTGAGACTCTATCTCTAAAAATAGCCTGGCATTGTGGTGGGTGCCTGTATCCCAGCTACTTGGGAGGCTGAGACAAGAAGATTGTTTGAGCCTAAGAGTTTGATATTATGATATATGATACCACAGCATGACATATGATACCATAGCATTCTACAGAGGGCAACAAAGTGAGACTGTCTCAAAAAGAAAAGAGAAAGACATCAAATCAATAAACTAATCCATTAATTGGTTAATTTTCTTAAATAACAAACCACACCAACATTTAGTGATTTAAAACAACTAGTTAGTTCATGACTTTGTCAATGGGTAGGTGGTGGTTCTGGGTAGGCTGCTTCTCCTTATTTTAACAAGGGTCTCCATGTATTTGTGGGCAGTTGACAGTTGGCTGGTGGCTGGTAATTCAGGATGGCCTCAGTGATATGTTTCTGGTGGCTTTATGCTGTTAGCTAAAACACTCCTCCATCATGTTAGTTTGTCCTCATGGTGCCATGAAGTGGCATGATACGTTGATCTTAAGTTTCCAAGTACACCAAGAGTGGACAAGTTCCAACACAAAGCCACTTTTAAATTCTCTGCTTGAGACACATTTACTATTATCCTATTGCTCAAATGCAGTCATAATACAAAGTGTAGAAACAGATGCCACACTGTGATTGGAAGAGCTACAAATTCACATTGCAAAGTGGCATCCACATGTGAGAAATCTATGGCCATTTATTTCAATGTTTCAGAGTATACAAAACAGTGAATTAAGAGATAGCTTCAGTGGAGTAGATTTAATGTAGAAAAGAAGTGAAGAAATATAGTTGGGTGCCTTTACTGGAAGGATTTTACCAAAGGGAAAGAGAGATGGCTAAATACATATTTTATGAATATTAATGAATCTAAAAGTTGGACTGAAGATGGCTTGGAAGAGGGAGAATCTAGTGAAACACTCTATTTGTGAAAACAGCAAGAGGTGGAGATACCCAGCAGGTGCTCACTAAAGGAGTTCTCGTATCTTAACGTGAATCTAGATGTGAGATAAAAGAACAGGTACTGTAATGACATGAATTTTTGTTTCAAAAAGTGCCAGATGTGAAAATTAATACAGAATAAGTGATTAGCATGTTTTGATTACTGATGAATTTGGAGGTTTGGAGAGCCAAGTGGAAGGAAATAAAAAAAAAAGAAAGTGTCAAGGTTTCAACCTGTGACTAGAGGAAGACTAATACTACATTAATAGCGAGAAGGAAGAATCCATTCTGGGGCCAGGTTTTGTTTGGGCACATTAAGTTTTAAATAGATGGCATCATGTTCAGTGCAATATCTGATGTGGGAGAAAAGCTTGGAAAAATCTAGGGATGTCTGTTCATTCAGATATCCCTGGATATCATCTTCCACAAAGCTCAGCAAATATAATAATTGGATTAACTATCTGAGACAAAGTAAAGAGAGGAAAACATAGGCTGGAGATAGGAACTATAAAGCATAATCACTGGAGGGGGTAAAAGAGGAGAAAGAAGCCAAAAAGAGAAATAAAGAGCAAAGAATGAAAAGAATCAGTAAAAGAGAGGAAGGAGAAGGGTTGTGTTCTGTCAGAGAGGCCAAATTAGAAATAGTTCAAAACAATTTGTGTTTTTTTTTTTCCATAAGGAGCATTTGAAAACAGAAACTAAATTGTGTTATTTCACAGGTACACCAATAACAAACGAAAGAGGTTGGCATGAAGTTGCCACCAATGCTATAGAGCAGTCTAGAAAGATGACAGAAATGTCTAATAATTGTGGTAGGAGATAATTGGGGCTATACTCTCAAGGGCAGGATTCTTCCCCCAGATCAAGGTAAGGCAAACTCTGTGTGTTTTGGCTCATCAACCATGCTTACCATTTCAAACAAAGCAACTAGACATTTGAAGATTGAAGATAAGAAAATTATCTGAGATTAGCAGAGTCAACATTTTCTTCATTCATTTATTTCTCATTTTTCGCATCTTAAAATGATTCAAAAATTTGTTCTTTCCTTGTATTGAATGTGTGTCCAATGTTTGTCCAGTCATTTGTTGATGATGAGTTAGTGCAAGCAGACTGATGCCCAGGGGTCATTGTGAAAATAGTTCCCTGGAGTTGTACAGGATGAAATGGATGGCCATTTTGGCCATGTAGAGTGAAAGGGAATTACCTTTGAATGGCTTGTACTCTAAGGGGGTAGGGGAGACAGGCAGAAAGAAAAATCATAATCATTGGCAAGTCCCAAAGACAGTAGAACCTCTGTAAGTTGACCACCTAAGGGACCGTAATGAACTGCTCAACCTACAGAGGTGGTCAACATAAGGAACTTTCATCAAGTGCATGTGGTGTGTGCCTGGTCTTTGAAAATTAGGTGAACATAAGGAGGTGGTCAGTACAGGGAGGTGATCAGCTATGGAGGTTCTACTACATTTATTTTGTAGAAGATAAGACAAAAGAATCAGTGACTAGAGAGGGTTGTGAAGAGATTCTGAGAAGTTTTAGTTTGGGGGAAAGTAACTAGATGATCCTCTCAAAAAGAGCTAATGTCAGGAAAAAGTATGTATGAAAGTGGAAAGACCAAATATGTTGTGGGTCCCCCAATGCCAAAATACAGAGTTTAGATATCATCTATAGACTATACAGAAATTAGAAAGACAATTCTAATCTGTAATGTGTTCCAGAGAACTTAGAAGAGTGAAAGGAATGAGTTAGAGGGTACTTTCAGGCAGAATAATAACCATTTTTTTTTATCTTGACAGTTGTGTACAAGTAAAATAGGGTAAAATCACTCGATCTGCTTAGCCAAGGTAAATATTCTGAGATACAGTAAATCTGTGCAATACACAGATTTATTTTACAACTTATTTCTGGATTCCCAAGACATTTTGTAAATTGTGTATTTTTCACTTGAATCTTGATTTTTTTTTTATCCTGATAACATAAGAAAACTTAAGTACATACATTGCATACAACTCAACAGTTATTAAAAATAAATTTAGTGATCAATACCAAGAATGTTGTCTTAGTATGTTCTTATTCTTCTACTTGAAATTAATGTATATGTTAAGACTGTCAAAATTTTGTTGGCTTGTTTAATTTGACAAGTTGTGTTATCATTGAATTGATATGAATGAATCAATGGGTAATCAGATTAAATAGCAATTATTATTGAATATATTTATGGGAACTTAATGACTGTACAGTATTACCATGTCGAGTGTGAAAAAGCATTAAAAAATACTAGGATGTGTCAACAGGCAATGTCAGAAAATGCAGTGGACTATGAACCCATTAAACTTTATATTTTTAAGCACTTTACTTGGACAAATCATCAAATCTCACTGATAACTTGCAAAATATGCAAATTAGTAATATTGTACTTCCAAGCAAGCCAGGACACATTCTTGGCCTATTTGTACTTTCACTGTATTCGACACAAATCACCAGATTCTAAAGGCTTTTGTCTGAAATTCTGGTGATGATCCAGGCAGGTGGTGAAAACTACATTGTCTCTTTAAATGATAACTGTCTAGAGCTGCCTTATTTCCTTGCACTGTTTTGCACTTTATAATCTAGCTTAGTTTATTGGACAAGCTTGCCTCAGAAAACAGGGATATCATGCATGAAACAGTGGGAAGCCAAATTACCATGTAAACATCGAGGGCTTAGTAGAGTTTTTAGTAAGACCACCACGAAAGACGCAAAAGACTAGATCTGACTGAGAAGCTGAAGTGAGGGCTCCGTGGGCAATGCCGTGGGCAATGAAGACATGGAGACGCCTTTAGAGGAATAGAAGTAATGCGGGAAGAAATATGCCTGCTTCAGAGATCTGAAATCATTTCCTAATCAGAGATCAAAAACATATTGAGGGTGGGAAGTCAGCCCTTAATGAGGGGTGTTTTTATAACTGTCAGCCGTCTCTCTCCCTACGTCTGATGTAAGCACATGTACACCATATGCAGACAGACAGACAGACACACACACACACACACACACATACACACACACACACTCCCCAATACACACGCATCCTTTACCTTTCTTGGTTAGAGACAATAAAATAAACATTGCTGCTGCCCTTTTCTTTTCACTGCCCCTTTCCTCAAATTCATCTGCTGAGCTTTTATTACAAACTCCATTCCAAAAGCTAGCTGGGAGGGAAAATTTTTCTGCTATTAAATGGAACCTTTTGTCTCATATTTTGAATCAAGGGGAAAGAGGAAAATAGATTCAATCTTTCCCTTTAAGTCTTTTTTTTTATAAGAGACTCTGAAGCTTATTGACAAGAACACTCTTGTCTTGAGGGCTTTTCTTTTTCATCTGTTTTTTACATACTTTCTATAAGAAATATGTTACTTCTATATATTTCTACCTTAATTAAAATAGTGTTCAGGAAATGAAAGGAGGAGTGAGGAAAAGGTGAAAAGAGTTTGTTTTAGGCAGAGAATAAATAGAGAGAGAGAGAGAGAGAGAGAGAGATCGCTTTGGCAGGAGAGGTGAAATTCAGAACACATAGTGATCAGGAAAGCCAGAAAAAAATAAAATACAAAAGTCTATAAGCTTTGACCCAAAGCTGTAAGACAAATCTGGCTGATACAGATTTTCTATTTTTGTAAATATTTATTATTTCAAATTAATATGAGGGTACAAATGTTTAGGTTACATTGTTTTCAATTCTAAGGTAAAGTTCAAGTTGTACTTGAGCCCTTCACCCCAGGGCGTGCGGACACCCTCACACTGTACACATTAGGTGAGATCCCAACAATTATATGTTCTATTTTTAAGTCTCAGCTGCTCCTGTATTTTAGTAAGAAGTTTCTGAGGGGTTCAGGTGTAAGGTCAGCAGGAAGGATCAGTAAGGAGAGGAGGACAGTCCATGGATTGGAAAGGCTTTATTTTTCAGAGAAAGAAAAAAGGCAGCTTGGAGTCTGACCAGGAATCAGCTCAGCTTTCAAGAGGCTTTTATTACCACTTATCAATGGGGTTGAATGTGGGAGGGGTGTTCCTGAAAGAAGTCATCCCTTCTGCAGAGGGACTAATGTTTGCACTCAGGGCAAATCTAGAAGTTACTCCCTTAATTGGTTGCCAGCCAGGGTAAAGGTTACTGTTCCGAAGTTTCCCAGGAACAATGGCCTTAAGCATTTCAGGGGATGGGAAGGGGTCTGCTGTGATCATGCAGTTTGATTTCAGCTGGCTTTTTCCCACCAGCTGTTTCCCAAAATGGCTATACTCCTGTTGGGCCATGAGGATTTCTTTTCCATAGTTTCAGTATCCTTTTCCATGCCCCTAAAAAAAAAAAAAGAACAACCTCTTGATGGAGTGACTGCGGTAATAATTGTGCCCCAAATGCAAAGCTCTTCTTTCTCAAATTAGAAGTCGGAGGGCCAGGGCATGCAAATGGTTTGGGGATTACTGGCTCCTAGTCAGAGTTAATTTATAGTCTAAACGAAACTCCCCAATCTCCTGAAAAAGGGAATTTGGGAATTTACACCACATCTACACTCATTTCTTGAAGAAAAGATACACTGTTCTGTGCCTATGTGCTCACATGACCTGTAACGTAAGAGTTTAGTTTATCCCGGATTTCCCCCTCGACTGTGAAATGTTTCCAGGATTCAGGCTGACAGTAACTTTGTCAGGCAGAAGCCGCATTAGTCAATTCTACTAAACTACTAAAAACAGAGAGGATCAGTGATAGAGCGCGTTCACACCAGTCAGGCAGTGCGAAGCATCTTCACTCTCAGCATTACTAGGTTACTAGCTAAACACAAAAATGATGACTTTGTACATTTGCCAAATTTTCTTCCATCAAATACATATATACAGTGGAGTCCATATGCATATTACTGTTGAAAGATGTGCTCAGGTGAAGAGAAAAGAAAACCGTTCTGCTAAGTTCAAAGAAAATAAGTTCTGGCAACTAGAGGATATTGTAAGTAATATTTCTTCTAGGATTTTATACAGGTAATGTAGGAGAAGAGCTGAAGCAGCGGGATGGTGAAAGCTGTTGATGAAAAAGCTCTGAATTATCCATGCTAACTTTCTAATAAATCAGATTTCATAGAATTTTATTCTTTTCCTTCCTCTACTTTACCCTGGATTCTTACACTTTGTCCATTTAATGAAAGTCCCATCCAAAGGGCCACAAGCTGACCTTAAATTTTCAGACTCATTAGAATCAATCTCCTCTAAAGGGAGTACCTACTGTCTCTCAGAGCAAAAGGAGAAGATGAAATTCATACTGGCTTATTAAAATCCTAGGCTTCTCCTGACCCATCCATAATGATGACAAGTAGTAATCAATGTGATTGCACCGTGCATTTAATGCTTTTGTGGATCAACCTATGCATGGATGTAGCATGGTTTGGAGACCTTGAAAATACTTCGTTTGTTTTGAAATCTAAGTTTTCAGACTGTATCGTGGTTTCTATTACTGAAGGTAATTGAAATGGGTGATGATCTAGGAAGAAGAGGAGAAGCCGATAATGTGACTTTCTCCCCATTGTCGGCTTGTTGGGTTTCAGCCTCCCAACACTCTCATTCCTCAATGTGATACCCAAAGATCCTGAACATAAATCACACTACTGTCTAGTGTTAACACCCAGAGATGATACAACCTGCAACTGTTTCCTTTTGGGAAGCCTCTGAGGATCTCAATTACTTTGAATCAAGAGGGAAGTCAGTCAGGCTTGAAGTAAGAAGATTGCATTTAAAATCAGCAGAGAGGGGAAAATGTGATGAAGGGATGAAGTTTCCTGGCTTGTCAGAGCTGCTGGAAACTATTACTGTCAAACTCACCACCTTCTTTCAGCCCCTCCTCTACCTTACAATATCGATAGGAAATGCAACGGATCCATTCCTCTGCACCTTCCTACAGAGCTTACTTATTGACATTCTCTAAATTCCAAAACAAGAGGTTGTTTTTCAAGGCAAGATCCTGGAGGACTCCGCCCATCTCTCCTTACTCAGAATTAAAACCCAGGAGGGTACTTCTCAGGGAACAGAAAAGAAATGTCAACAGGTGTGTTTACTGCCAGAGAACTTAATGAAGGATTATGAGCGTGCAGGTGCCACCTCCTCTTTAACTGAGATTTAACTTGTTTCACACGTGGGAGTCTATAGTTATCACGAGGGGATTATAAATGGACACATCGCCCTTCATGGCCATGGAGGCCACTGGAATGGAGGATGAGAAGGACGTCATTACTCACAAAGATTGTCCATGCCTCCCTAGAAAGGGGGTCAGGCGACGGGAGTTCTTGAACAGGGTGATGGATACTAGAGGTAGGTTTCCAGGATGCATTTGATAGCCTAGCTAGTTAAATGCTACTCATTCTGTGTTTTTTTTTTTAATTTTTTATTAAATCATAACTATATATTTATGGGGTTCAATGTGATGATGTGATATACAATATGGAATGCTTAAATCAAACTGATTAATATAACCATCACCTCGCTTACTTATTTTTTGTGGTAAGACATTCACAGTTTACTCTTGGTAAGAGATTGCTTTTTTCCTACACCTTGCGCTTTGCACATTGATTCATAGTATCTTAAGTCATAAATACTGTTTGCCATTTTTTAATTTTAGAGACTTGTAGTGAAAAGTCCCCCCTTATTTTTTCTCCTTTATTTGTCATTTCTTTTGTCCTCTAGAGTATCCGATGTTGCATGAGCATTCTTCTTCATCCTTATTTCAGTGCAACCCACTCACTCATATTTAGAAGCCTTCTTCCAGATATTTTCAACTGTGTACTGTATCCTTTCTAAAAATTGATATTTTTGGTATGAGTATTAAAGTCTTCTATTTGATATTTTTGAACACCCACGAGTAATCTTTGATTTAAATATCCATATTCATAAATTTCTTCCAAAACAATATTCCTTAAATTTAGATAAAAATTCTGTTACACTTGTACCTATAATTTCTACTCATGTTTTTTTTAAAAAAAATTATAGAATTGTGTCGGGGTTCTGCCCAGGTCCACTAAGATCTATGGAACTGGTGGCAACCCGCTGAAGAAATTTAAAGTTAGAAACAACAGCAAAGAAAGAGACATGAGACACAATAGAATTAAAGGCGGGAACTCAGGGGTTCATTGCCTATTTGTGGGATTCCAGCAATGGCCCTGAGTGTCTGCTTCACTCTGCTTTTATTGAAGTCTATTTGCCCAGAGGGTAAGATGAGGGAGGGAGCAAAGATGCCAGCAGTTTCTCTGAGTGAGCATATCAGCTCCTATTGTTATTATTAATTTTAAGGGTTTGAGTAGCCTTGAGAAATCTGAAATCTGAGTATTGTGTTGGGAGAGCCTCTTGCTTGAGATCACACACACAGATTTCTTGGGAGGCGTTAAACATCGCTAGTTCCCTGTGGAGTAAAATGCCACTGGCTTTAATCTCCTCTTAGGAATTGGTGAGAGGAAGGAATTTTCCTCCCATCACCACCACAGAGCATCTTCCTGTAAGATAAGAGATATAAACTCTTCTGCCCATATCTCAAGGCTCCAGCTACTCCCTTGATCTCTACCCTAGGTAAAAGCAAATCTCCACAATGGGTATCTCCTTTGCCTGTTTACTAGGCAGAAAATGACCTAGTTAATGTATCTTTCTAGGTCTTTTCCATAATCTCTTCTAGGGCCATTTTTCCTCAGAGTGCTCACAGACCCAACACGGGTATTTGTAAGCTGTATTCCCAACAGGCTAGAATTTTAGAAAAGGCAGGAAGCTTGCTAGCAATGGCTAGCTAAAATATAAACTAGCTGACTTTTCTTTGTTCTTACTTACTCAGTCTACTTTTTAATTTTCCTCTTTTCCTGGGTGTGCTTTTCCTTGCCCCAAATGGGGTCTTCAGTCCCCATTTTTCCAGCAGAATTGGAGCTCTTGTATGGCCCATAAATATCATTGTCATCAATGCTCCCATTTTGAAAATAAGAAAAATGAAGGTTGGAAATCAGAAATGATTTATTCAAAGTCAAATTTGTTAAAGATACATTTCAGGTTTGTTTCTTTCTTTCTTTTTTTTTTTTTCTGACTTAACCATTTGTTTCCATTTTAATCCCCAGAAGCCAGTGGTTAGCAAATAGTAGGTTTGATGAGTCTTTGGAGACACAGCATCACCCTTGGTTAAGTGCTCTGGAAAAATAACAAACCTCTCAATCAGCCTTGTCAATCTCCATAAAGACACTTCTATTAGTGGCTTTCCTCATATCTTCCTCCTAAGGTCTGTAGTAAGATGCCTTGAATTTAGTAGTGCCTATAAATTCTCCTTAATATAATGTGGCTCAGGGGAAGTAGTTGCTTCAATTACTGTAAGAAGAGATACATAATAACTTTATGATAGGTAAGACAGATTCCCTCCCCCCATAGTCTGTGTCATGTCCTTCCTCTGAAACACTCTTGATCTCCATTACCCATTCATGCATTCATTCCACGAGTGATCATTCATTGAGTTCCTAAAGTGTTCCAGATACTTTATTTGGCACTGGACATAAAAATGTGAATGAGATGGACTTGGTCTCTCCCTTTAAGTCTCTGCTTCCAGACTGCCTGGCAAGATTCTTATTTGTGTTTTCCACCTGTACTGTTTCTTGTGGGCAGCCTAAGAATACTTTGTTTTGCGACTTAGCATGAGGGTAGAGAAATACTCCTCATGCTTTTTTATTATGACTATGCATAATAAGAGCATCTTATGATCTCCTGACAGAAAACTAATGCGATAGAAACCCTCTAACTCACCAAAATGATGAATTTCTTATATTTTCCTGGATTGGAAATAGAACTGAAGTTGTCTAGTCTTAGAGTTACCAGTATGAATTTTGAGGGTCAACTGTTTATTCTTTGTGGAGACCCTTCCCTG
Source organism: Perodicticus potto (assembly GCA_963574655.1). Lineage (NCBI taxonomy): Eukaryota > Metazoa > Chordata > Mammalia > Primates > Lorisidae > Perodicticus > Perodicticus potto. The sequence continues at coordinate 16,258 of CAUYRH010123299.1, forward strand.
GCTTTCGCTTGGAGAGTACTTACGCTCTCATTAGCCCATATGCTATTAACGTGGTCTGTAGGTAGCAACATTTCTATCTAGTCCACCACTATGTAGCCATTGTTTCTAAAACAGTTCTGGAACATAATTAAATACTTAATAAATATTGTAGAGTAAGTGAAAAGAAAAATGAAAGAGTAAGCTTCAGGAAAGTAATGGTTTCATGCTGATTGGTCATTTTTTCTTTTCATTCTTCACTCCTAGAAACATCCTATTAACTTGAAAAGGGCCAGTAATTAGATTTAATTTGCATGAACCTTGCTGTAATTATAGCTTGTTAAGGAAAAATGGTTATGAGGAGTTTTCTGCAAAATTCCATAATGTTTCTTCTGCATTTCACTCTTTCTTTAGTTGCATTTCCTTTAGGCCACTGCCACCCTAGAATCCTAGCCAGGTCCCACCTGATGGAGAACACCTACGCATCTCAGCCAGACTCGCTTTGGGGCAGAGACTAGAATGTGGATGACCCTTGTCAATGAGGGGCAGTTTTTAGTGTAGCTACCTCTCCAATTTAGGATTCTCATTTGTGCTTCACTTCTCTGTCTGGATGATGGACTAGTTTAGAAAATGTATGAGGCAGTGAATAAAAAAATATATTGGATTAATTTTTTTGTTCATTTAGTAATTACTTCACTGCAGCAAACAGAACTGGGTCTGAGTGAATGTTGACATCTAATTTTCGGGTTTTGAATTGCTTGGAGAAAAAGCAGATCTTACTGTTTTCATCTACTAACTTCACTGTGAAGTAATTATGCAGAACAGAATATGGTCCTGGGCAGTGTTTAACACAGGCAGGTCATAACTAGACAGAAAATGGACCCTTGCTTTTAAGATAGGAATAATTAAAGGCCCCTAATCTTGGAGGAGCAATGGTGATGTTTCTTAATAGACATACACTTGCAGGGAATTGCCTGCTTGTAAGGCATGTGTTTTACCACACTGGGTCATTCAGAAACTGGCTACAATTTGAAAGCAAGAGCTCTTTTATCTAACTTTTTGTTCCATTTGGGAGGGGGATGTTCATCTTCATTTCCATGAACAACATTGTACTTTGTGAGCATTCTGTTATTTGCAAATGTCTGCACATATGTCTTCCAATAGGTTGTTTTTCCTGGGTTACAAATTAACTAAGAAATTGGAAAAAAATATGACTGTAAGTTGGAAGTAGAAAGGAATCATGGAATTAAAATTTTAGAGCTGTAAAGGGCTTTAATGATTATATTTGAATTCCTTTACTATGAATTGCAAAGAGTTAGGCAAAATGTACAATTTGAGGAGACAGTCCCCACCACACTGCCCTCACTGAAGACACCAGATATAAATTCTGGAGTCTTCAGGGTCACCCTCATTTCAGAATAGCTGGCTACATGTTGGAGAATCCCAGACAAACCTCAGGTTAAATAAATGGGGGCATTTACTTGAGCTTTGGTTTCCAAAGTTTTTATTGGGGTTTTATGGCATAGGCATAATGAATTGAATTATTGCTTCTGTGTTAAACTTTAGTCTCTAGCATCTCATCTCTATATCCTGAACTCCAGCCCTTTAATCACCTGGCTGGTGTTTCTAATATGGCCAGCTTTCAACCCAAATCATTTCATTTAAATGTAAACTGTCAAAGGATCAGCTGTGAGTCGGGATTAGGATAGCATTAACTATCAGATGTGTTAAGGGGCCCCAATCAATAACAAAGACACACCTGTTTCTCAAGAAATTTGAAGGGTAAAGAGTTTGCCTCCAGAGGCCAAGAAAAGGGATAGATCTGTCTTTAGTTAAGGGTAAATTTTATAGGACCCATAATTGCACAGCCCAGATTACTGATTTGTTTAAAAGAACTCTAGTAAATTAGAAGAAAGGTTTGGATCTCAGGGAAATATCTCCTGGCTCTCTGTCCAGAGTGTTTTCTTCTACTACCCAAAATGATTACTAGAACATGACATCTACTTTATAGCAACTGTTACAGCAAAATACCCTGACAAATACATTATTTACAAGGAAATGTTGGGGTGAGTATTGATTTTAGACCTATCAGGCTTAATTTGCATATAAAAACCTCATCCAAGTAAAGGTAATAGCGTGATAAGCAGGGGAAATCTCTTAGTAAAAAGAGAAAGATAATAACTGGAGAAAAATTTCAATAGAAGTTAGGGAGACTTTCTGCTTAGCAATTCAAGAGGAACAACCCAAGAGGGCATGGCTTAGGCAGAGGTTACAAAAAGGACTCGTGTGGAAAATTAGAAGGGACAATTGCTTTAATGAAACTAAGAAGATTTTGAGCAAGCGTAGTTAAAGATGGAACTAAAAAGTACCACATGCACTCGGTATTAAATTGGAATAACCAGTGAGCACATGGTAAAAGTCAGTGGGAATCAAGCAGAGGGATGGATGGAAACCTACCTAGCAGAGGAAATGAACGCTGTGAACAGTGCCTAGGTGATGGTACACTTGCAGCCCTGACTCAGGAGTGACAACATTGAACACTTAAACAAAAACATCTGTGCCCCATAATATTTTGAAATTTAAAAAATACCATAAAGCGTCCTGGTCATGAAAAAAAATGCTGTAAACATATTGGAGTTGAGCAACTGGAAAGAAGAATTCAGAATTAAAGAATAGGTCAGAAATAATTTTGTTCTTTCTTGCATCTTTATCCATCTCATAGGGAATAATGTTCAAAACCCTAGAATCATAGTAGTATAGCCTTTATATTTAAAAGTAGGCTGCTATACAAGCATATGTATTGCACGCTAAATTTTGTGTAAGAAAAAAGAGCAAATACAAAACACATATAAACTTGCTTATTTTTACAAAGGCAGATATAAAACAAATAAACAAAAGAATTTTGTATGTCTAGGGGGAACCCAGGTAAGAAGAGGAGAATGTGACACTTCTCTGAGTATAATTTTTTATACAGTTTGAACTTTTAGAAACTTGTATTCTACATGTTCACAAATAAAAATTTATAAGAATAAGAAGAAAACAGGAAACCAATTATAAACAAAAATCTACCTATGTCTTAAATGAATACATAAGGACTTAGAAAAAAAGGAAATAATCTAAATATTTTATTATTTTAATATTAAAGTGTAATATATTAATTAATAAAATTTGCCAGTGTTTTCCATTGCTGATTTTATTGACTTCAAGTATAATTTACTTTGTACAATATTGTTAAGGGGGTTGGGAGGTAGAAAAATGTGGTAAAATAGGTAGTTTTAAAAGGCATAACAAAAAATGGTAACGTATTAAAGACTAATTTTTTGACATATTAAAAGATACTATCTGTTCTAGGTTTTCCAGGGCAATCATGGTTTTAAATATTACATTGTTAGGAACATTGGAACTTGGATAATAAGAACACCATAATAAGCATACTTCATCCTTGCACTTAGCATAATGAAATGGGTTGTTTGGGGAGCCATGACTTGTAAACAGGCTGATCTAAAATTGTTGCCTTAGTCACCGTGGGCTGTTATAACAAAGTTTTATAAACTAGATGACTTAAACAACAGACTTTTTTTTTTTACAGTTCTTCCGTCTTTTTCTTTCTTATTAAATCATAGCTGTGTACATTAGTGCAATCATGGGGTACAGTGTGCGGGCTTCATATATAATCTGAAATATTTTCATCCAACTGTTCAACATAACCTTCTTGAGATATTCTCCTTTATTATGTGAAAACATTTGTGTTCTGCATTTAGTACATTTCACCTGTCCCTTCTAAGATGCACCATAAGTGTAATCCCACCATTTACCGTCTCTCCACCCACCTTCCTCCTCCCCTTCCCTCCTTTACCCCTTTCCCCATCTTCTTGTGCTATAATTGGGTTATAGCCTTCATATGAAAGCTATAAATTAGCTTCATAGTAGGGCTGAGTGCATTGGATACTTTTTCTTCCATTCTTGAGATACTTTGCTAAGAAGAATGTCTTCCAGCTCCATCCATGTAAATATGAAAGAGGCAAAGTCACCGTCTTTCTTTAAGGCTGCATAGTATTCCATAATATACATGTTCCACAATTTATTAATCCATTTGTGGATCGATGGGCACTTGGGCTTCTTCCATGACTTAGCAATTATGAATTGGGCTGCAATAAATAATCTGGTCCAGATATCTTCGTTGTAATGTGATTTTTGGTCTTCTGGGTATATAACAAGTAAATGAATTATGGAATTCAGGTGCCCATTGATTTAGTACCGGGTGAGGGC